>CAMOHE010050802.1:55010-89034 GCA_946598075.1 Artocarpus hirsutus | reverse complement strand
GGCTTCGATTGGGGGATGACGACCGTGAATCCGCGGCGTTCGAGGTCCGGCCTTGCCGATCGGATCGCCGAGGCGAACTGGATAGTTCCGGCGAGGACGACGTTGGAGGATCGCCGGAGGTTGAGATCGACGGTGCGGATTAAGCGGTCGACGTCGATGGAAATGTCGACGAAGACGTAGAGGCAGGGGACGGAGGTGACGTTAACGGGGACGAGGCAGCTGTGGCCGTAGTGGATTAGAAGGTCGGCGCCGAGGGCGGAGGCGGAGAGGTCATCGACGCAGCACGCGCCGTAGGTGACGTCGCCGAGGACGAAGACGTGGGAGGCGCCGCCGAAGGTGGAGATGATGTCGGAGAGGGCGAGGGAGTACATGAGGAGGCCCTCGGGGAGCTGGAGGGCGACGCGCGAGGCGGAAGTGGAGCGCACGCGCCATACGCACTTGTGGATTTCGAAGTTGTAGTTGGGAGGTAGTAGGGATATGGCGGCGTTGAGGTCCGGGTCGTTCAGAATGGAGTCTGGGATTTGGCTCTTCACGAACCGCTTCAGCACTCTCTTCTCTCCTCCTCCTTCGCCGCCGTTAGTTGTGGTGATGCTCTTTTGTTGTTGGTGCTCGTCTTCCATGGCGTTACAGCAACAAATTCGCTATGCTTTTTGGATGGATTCGAACTTTGATTTGAAGAAGATGTTAGTCAGGCAACAAAGGTTTTACACTTCCACACCGAAAAAAAAAAAAAAGAGACAAACAAACAAACAAACAAACAAACGAAAAAACAAAAACAAAAACAAATCAAAACAAAACAAAAGAAAAAAACAACAAAAAAAATCAAAATCAAAACATCAGTTTTGCCCCAATATTTTTAATATCTGACAACTGACCTAAAAGCGGGGCGCTTGGACAGGTAGTGCGCCCAAAATTTTTTTTGGGCAAACGAGCCTTTTTTTTTTTTTTTTCAATCAGAAAATTAGATTTTTAGACATCAAAACAGTTCCAATTTTTTTTGTTTTTACCATGGTTAGATTCCTCTCTTCGATACAGTCATTTTTCTTTTTTTCTGAAAAAAATTAAGACAGTTTCGGTGCTTAGAAAAAAACATTTTTTTAATGCAAAAAAAAAAAGAGGTTATTCTCTCAATTTCAAATTTTCTTAACTCTTTTTTTCAAATTCTCCCCCTAAAAGCTAAGAGCTATAAAGACAAAATAAAAGAATTTAGAAAGAGAAAGTATAAAATGGATGAGAGAATAAAGTATTTATTGAAAAATTTTTATGTGCTACAGTATTTGTTATAGTAGTTGTAATTGCTATAATATTGTAGATTGTTATAGTAATCATGCTCAACCATTGTTGTAGTAACTTCGTCGGATTTGACTTTATTATTTACGTTGATGTCAACGCTTACTTCAACAAGAGCTATATAGAATAATCTTGGATACTAATTCTTGGTAGATAGACATAATTGATTATTCATAACACTCCTCCCTTGGATGTCCATCTTTAATGATGTCTCATTAAAAATTTTAGCTTGGAAAAACCCATTGGAATAAAAATCATAGCAAAGGAAAAATGAGTACATCATTCTTGTAAAGATGCTTTATGCTGCCTCATTAAAAACCTTACTAGGAAAACTTTATAGGACAAAACCATAGCAAAAGAAAAAGAGTATTGTTGGTGTAAACTCCCCTTCAAGTTAACATTAGTTGTTCTTTACAAATCTCTCAAATGACACATCCCGATATTGTGTACATGTTGTCTAAAAGTTGATGTAAGAAGTGCCTTCGTGAAAAGATTTGTAGCATTTTCACTTGAGTGAGTATGTTGAATATCAATATCTTTATTCTTTTTAAGCTCTTAGGTAAATGAAAAGAATCTTAGGTAAATGAAAAGAATTTTGGAACTATATGTTTCGTTCTGTCACTCTTGATGTATCTTTCATTTATCTAAGTAACACATGCGTTATTGTCTTCAAATAGTACTATAATGGTAATCCGTAAGTGGCTTGGATATGTTGAGTCATGGACCTCAATCACACAAATTCTTAACTCGCTTCATGGAGTGCGATAACTTCAGCATGATTTGATGAAGTGGCAACCAATGTTTGCTTTTATGAACGCCAAGAAATCGTAGTGCCTCCATTTGTGAATATATATACAGTCTGAAATCTAGATTTATGTGAATTTGACAAATAACATATATCTATAAAACCAATTAGTCCTTGTTTTGATTTTTTGGGATAAAATAGACTCGTCAATTGTTTCTCGAAGATAACGAATTAAGTGCTTAATTCCATTTCAATATCTCTATGTAGGAGCTGAGTTAATCTTGCAAATAAGTTAACAGCAAAAGCAATATGTGGTCTTGTACAATTAGCAAGATACATGAGAGCTCTAATTGCACTTCGGTATGGCACTTTAGGACCAAAAACCTCTATATTGTCTTTACAAGGATAAAATTGTTTCTACATTAAGTGATCTATTTATTTTTGGGGTATTTAAAAGATTTGCTTTGTTCATATTAAAGCGTTTTAAGACCTTTTCAATATAATTTGATTAATGTAAAAGTATTTCACTTTGTAAATGCTCAATCTGTAAACCAAAGCAATACTTGGTTTTTTCAAGATCTTTCATTTCAAATTCCTCCTTTAAGTATGTCACTGTCTCAAGAATTTCTTTATAAGTCCTAATGATGTTTAAATCATCAACATAGATAGCAATAATCATATATCCAGATGTTATTTTCTTAACAAAAACACATAGGCATGTAGGATTATTTTCATATCCTTTCTTTAATAAATATTCACTTAAACAATTATACTACGTGCGTTCAGATTACTTCAACTCATACCACGATCACTGTAACTTGAACATATACATTTCTTTGGGATTTGAACTTGATGCTTTAGGCATTTTAAATCCTTCGGGGATTTTCATATAAATATCACCATCAAATGATTAGCATAAGTAAGCTATGACAACAACCATAAGATGTATTTTTAAATTTTCAAAAACTGCTAGGATGATTAGATATCTAAATGTAATTGTATCCATTATTGGAGAATACGTTTCTTCATAATCGATTCTAGGTCTTTACGAAAAACCTTATGCAACAAGTCGAGTTTTGTCCCTCACAATCTCGTTTTTTTCATTGTGCTTCCACACAAAGAGCCATTTATATCCTACAGGTCTCATAGCTCAGATGTGAGAACAATAGTTCCAAAAAACTTAAACTTATTAAGGGTATGTTTGGTTCGGGTATTGTTTAAACTCAATAGACTTAAATTTAGATTCGAGTTTCAAGAATCCTTCGGATACATGTTCGTTTACCCCAAAATTTGAATAATTTGAGTATCAAGAATCTAAGATTTTAGAATTCTCATCCCTTTAAACTTTTAATACTCGGATATCTTTGCTACATTTAAAACTAAAATTCTCTCTCCTTATTTGAGGGAAAAAAAAATCATAACTTCTTCATTTGATATCCAATTGAGATGATTCTTTTTTTATTGTGTTCCTAATGAAGAGAGGAACAAATCAAGATCTATATTGCATATTTTTTAAGATCATTAACATTAAGATTTTATTATATTTATTAATAAATCAAAAACTATTTTTACTATCTTCCCAAACACAAATTTCAATTTTATTCCATACTTATATTAAAACTTAAATGCACATCCAAACATTAACTCGAATAGCAATTCAAATCACTAATTAAAATCCTAATTCAAATCACACAAACTCAGATCAAATCACTAATTTGAATCCATTTACCAAACGGACCCTAAGTAAATTTAATTCAGCCTACATAGCGTCTTTTTGTTTAGCCCAATCGTGACTATTTTTACACTCAGTAATGGATCTTGATTTAGGATCCTCACTTTGAATGGCACATGCCCAATCGTGACTATTTTTACACTCAGTAAGATATATTTCATCGATATCCTCCATTTTATTCTGATTCTACAATCTTTCTGTATTTATATAATCAATAGAGACTTCATGATTTTCTACACCTTTTGGGTTTTAGTCAATATCAAGAGTCTCTTGATTTATCTCATTTTGTGTTATTTCTGGAACACAGTCCTCCATATTCGGGTCATCAAGCTTTTCAGCACCTTTTCTTTTTTGAGGATTTTTATCTTTGGAATCGCTTGGCCTACCACGCTTTAGGCGTGTCTTAGACTTATGGATGACTATATTTTTGATTTGTTCTTTTGGGACTTCAATTTGAGCAGGAGCATTAGCAGCTGATATATGTGACTTAGTCACTCCTTTTATATCTGTGAATGCATCTAGTATTTCATTTGCTATGTTTTGTAAGTGCATAATCTTTTGCACTTCTAACTCACACCATTTTGTGTAAGGATCAAGATGCAATAGAGATTGTTCACACCATGTAATTTTGTTCCAACTGTTTCTTATCTCCCCTTAATATCAGGAAAATTGTCTCATTAAACTGACAATCGACAAAATGTGCCATAAAAAATCACCAGTTTGAGACTCAAAATATCTGATGATAGAAGATGATTTATACCCAACATATATTCCTAGTCTTCTCTAAGGACCTATCTTTGTGCATTATGGTGGAGTAATTAATACATAAATTGTACAACCAAAAATCCTTAAATGAGAAATATTTGGTTCTTGACCAAATGCTAGTTGTAATAGGAAGTATTTATGATAAGCACTTGGGCTGATGCAAATTAATGCCATAGCATGTTAGATTGTATGACCCCATACAGAAATAGGAAGCTTTGTTCTCATTATTAATAGTCTAACAATAAGCTGGAGGCGGTTAATCAATGATTCAGCCAAGCCATTTTGTACATGTACATGAGTAACAAGATGCTCAACAATAATCCTAACTACATACAATAATGATTAAAAGCTTAGAATGTAAATTCACCAGCATTATCAAGTCTAACTTTTTCGATTGTATAATAAAAAAATTGTGCTCTTAGCCTAATTATTTGAGCAAGAAATATCGCATATATTGCATTATGAGTTTATATAAGCAAACATGTGACCATCTATTAGAGGCATCTATCAATACCATGAAATATCTGAATGGCCCACACGTGGGTGAATAAGCTCACATATATCACCTTGATTATGTCCAAGAAACAAAGGTGATCCATTATTAATTTTAACTAGTAATGGTTTCAAAATCAGTTTTCCAAGAAAACAAGATGCAAATGAATTTTTATTTGTTTGAAGGAACTTCTTGTCCTTCAATGGCTGTCCATATGAGTTTTCAATAATTCTTCGCATCATTGATGAATCAGGATGATGACCCAATTGGTCATGCCATAAATTTAATATCTAAGGATCTTCTTTAACTACGATGTGTGATTCAATCACATTTAAATATTTGTAATGCAATCTCGAAGAAAGCTTTGATAGTTTTTTTTAATATGTACTTCTTTCCAAAAATCTCATTAGTAATGTACATATATTTTTTATTATCTTCAGTCATAGATTGAGTATCATATCCATGAAGGTATATGATATGTCATTAAAAGTCAACAAATTCCTTTTGGATCTTAGTGAAAACGAAGCATCATTTGTGAAAAACTTTATTCCATTTGGCAATATAAAGATGGCTTTACTAATTCTTTCAATCAAGTCTACAGGACCTGATATTATATTTACAATTGCCTTTGCTGGTTTTAAATCTGAGAAGTAGTTTTTACTTCTAAGGATAGTGTGTGTTATACCACTATATGGTATATAAATATCCCCAACATCAATATTGAAATTTGCTTCTTCATTAGTACAATCCATATCAAGCTTCACATAAAATAGACAATTTAATAAGAATAAAGTTTTAAATGCATTATTTAAGGAACATTTTATTCAACAAAACAGAATACTAGTACATCCAAAAATTACAAATAAAATATAACATATAAAAACATAGTTTTACATTTACTAATTAGTTGTCACCAAGATCCTTGTTAACAAAGTCATCAGTAAAATCAGAAGCATCAAGGTATGTTGAATCATCTGTAGGATCTAAATATTCAATAAAATTTACTTTATTTTCTTTCCTTATTAGGAATGCCTTATAAAGCTTACATAGATGCTCTAATGTTCAACAACTTGGGACCAATACCCTTTAGTACCACATCTATAGCATGAATCTTTAGGATTCTTGGAAGAATTTTTACGAATATTTTTCCCTTTATCACGTCCTTCTTCATGATGCTTCTTTTAGATTGTATGATTTTGTGCAGGGTAAAAACTGCCTTGACTGCTTCCGACTACGGCCATGACCATGACCACGTCCACGTCTACATCTACGGACATGAACACAATAGTGATTATTTCCTTGTCTAAAATTTTCAATACTTGTAGTTTTGCTTCTAGAAATGCTGTTGAACCTGTAGGACAAGATTGATTATTTTTTATCAAAAACTCATTATTTTTATGTTACCAGAAGAGAAGAAATTAGTTCAGAATATTTCTGAAAACCACACAATTGATTTGTTGTTGTAAGGTTATATGGGATGTATGAATGTGAAGTAAGTCTTTTCCAATATTTTCTTATCAGTAATTTTTTCCCACAAAATTTCAATTATGAAACTATTCTGACTATAGCAGAGTTATAATCTCTGACTTTTTTACAGTCATGGAATCGCGGAGCTTTTCATTTATCATGTGTTGTATTAAGTATAACTTCCTTTTGATGATCGAATCTTTTTTTAAGATCATTCCATAATGCACTAAGATCTTTCACAGTAAGATATTCGTATTTTAAGCCTTCGTCAGGTGTCCACGAAAGAAAATTATCACTTTTGCTTTATCTTGCGATGATATGGTATTGCCCTTTTTTATTATCCTCGAGAGACCTATTGACTTAAGATATATTTCTACTTCAAGAATCCAAGGCATATATTTTTTTCTCGTGATATCTAATGTAATGAATTCACGCTTTGTAAGATTTGACATAGTGATAATTATAAGAAATGTAAAAGTAATTAGAATCATAATTTTATATATTTAAAGCATAAGTAGTACAAGCATTATATGTTATTGAAATAAATAATAATCATTAAAAGAAGAATAACTATAAACATTACTGATATAGTAAAAAGTTGAAATTCGACTGGAGACAAATTAGAAATAAGAAGAATAATGATTTAAATAATAACAGCAGTAATAAGAAATATTGTAATTATGTTAAATATTTTATGAAAAGTCTAACTATAGATAATTTCTAGAGAGAAGACAAGATATATTGAGGAGGATGAGAAGTGATGTATAAGAGTTAAGAATTTACCAATTTATAGATCAAAAACTAGCCATTATCAGGCCATTTATTACGTTGGAATAGTGTTATAGCTGTTGAAATAGCATACAGACGGTATTGCACTTGATTGGTATTTTAAAGAAAATACAAAACTGTATATGGTAACATTAACATAAAAAAGAATACATAAACAATAATCAACTATAAAATAAGATAAACAACAAAGAGTTAAAAATTATATACATATATGTGCAAGAATAATAATATAAACACGCCAATCTGCTAGGTAATCTTTTTGAAAGGTATATACGCAGAATATGTATAATGGACACGTCAATCTACCAGGTAAATCTTTCAAAGGATGTATATGCAGAATATGTATAATAGACACACCAATCTATTAGATAAATCTTTCAAATGGTGTATATGCAGAATATGTATAGTGGACATGGCAATCTACTAAGTAAATCTTTCGAATGGTGTATACGTAGAATATGCTTGAGAAATAGCAATAATAATTTTTGTAATCATACCACACTTATAATTAGGCGGCAGAGCCTTCATCTTATAAAGATGGTAGTATACAAATATAGAAATAAGTGAAAGAAATTATATATCTTTGTCTTTGCTTACTAGAGATAGACACCTGAGTTAGAACTAGAACGTTTATGCTGATAACGTATTATAAAAACTAGAAACTATAAATGCAAAGTAAGAGAATTTAGAAAGAGAAAGTAGAGAGAGAAAGTACATTAATATCTTAATTTCATATATCTAAAAATGGGTAAGAGAATGGGTATTTTTTAAGAAAATTCTTCTGTGTTACAATGTCTGTTATAGTAGTCATAATTACTACAGTGCTATAGACTGCTGTAGTAATCACGATCAACTGTTGTTACAGTAACTCCATCGAATTTGACTTTACTATTTACGTTGATGTTAGCACTTACTTTGACAAGATATATATATATCTAATCTTAAATATTGAATCTTGATAGACAGTCACAATTGATTATTCATAATACCTCTTAATTTTTTTGGATAAACATCTCAACTTGTTAAACTGTTGCAATGTGTACTATTTTATATTTCATGCCTTATATAGTGTTGATTTGGAGATTTAAGGGATACATATTGAGGTTTGAATTAAAATTTGGATATTTTGATAGAAAACAAGACAATATTTTCTTATTTGATAGTGAAAACGAGACATTCATTGTCTATTTCGTTCATTAACTCAATGTCTGTTAGTACGATGAGACATCTTGTAATGGCTTTGTAAATTAATAGACTAAAGTGTCAATATTAAAACTTCGAGTAGAAAATTTTTAAAATCCAATTTTTTTTTCATAAATACACTATTTTAACAACTCACATTTATCTTTTTGGTATAATGAATGAAGAATAGGAAGGAGGGAGAGAGTTGGAACAATGAAGAGCAAGAAAAAAGAAGAGGATTATAATAATATTTTAATGTCTGTTAGTACAACGAGGCACCTTGTAATGGCTTTGTAAATTAAGAGACTAAAGCGTCAAAATTAAAACTTTGAGTAGAAAGTTTTAAAATCCAAGAAATTTTGGATAAATACACTATTTAACAACTCATTTATCTGTTTGATATAATCAATAAAAATAGGAAGGAGGAAGAGAGTTGGAATGATAAAGAGTAAGAAAGATGAAGAAGATTATAATAATCTTTTATATTGTTTGGTAGGATAGAGTGCTAAAAGAATGAGTATCTGTGAAATTACTATATTGTACATTTATACTATTTGTTAATTTGAGGGTAAAATAGTCTTTTTAAAATTTAAAGTGGTAGAATTGCTTAGATCCTTCTATTAATATCTGTTAGTACAATGAGGCACCTTGTAATGACTTTGTAAGTTAAGAGAGTAAGGTGTCAAAATTAAAACTTCGAGTAGCAAGTTTTTAAAATCCTAAAATTTTTTTATAAATACACTATTTTTACAACTCATTTATCTATTTGGTATAATGAATGAAAAATAGGAATGAGGAAGAGAGTTGGAATGATGAAGAGTAAGAAAGACGAAGACAATTATAGTAATATTAAAACGTCTGTTAGTACAACGAGGCACCTTGTAATGACTTTGTAAGTTAATAGACTAAGGTGTTAAAATTAAAACTTTGAATAGAAAGTTTTTAAAATCCATGAAATTTTTTATAAATACACTGTTTAACAACTCATTTATCTGTTTGATATGAATGAAAAATAGGAAGAAGGGAGAGAGTTAGAATAATGAAAAGTAAGAAAGATGAAGAGAATTATAGTAATCTTCTATATTGTTTTGTAGGATAAAGTGTTGAAAGGATGAATACTTGTGAAATTATTATATTGTATGTTTGTACTATTTGTTAATTAGAAGGTAAAATAGTCTTTTAAAACTTAAAGTGGTGGGATTACTTAGATCCTTTTATTCATGTCCGTTAGTACAACAAGGCACCTTGTAATGACTTTGTAACTTAAGACCCTAAAGTGTCAAAATTAAAACTTCAAGTAGAAAGTATTTAAAATCCAAATTTTTTTTTATAAATAAACTATTTTAATAGCACATTTATCTGTTTGGTATAACGAATGAAGAATAGGAAGGAGGGAGAGAGTTGGAATGATAAAGAGTAAGAAAGATAAATAAAATTATAGTAATATTTTAATGTCTGTGAGTACAACGAGACACCTTGTAATGACTTTATAAGTTAAGAGACTAAAGTGTCAAAATTAAAACTTCCAGCAGAAAGTTTTTAAAATCCAACAAATTTTGGATAGACACACTATTTAACAACTTGTTTATCTATTTGATATAATAAATGAAGAATAGGAAAGAGGGAGATAGTTGGAATGATGGAAAGTAAAAAGATGAAGAGAATTATAGTAATTTTTATATTGTTTGGTAGGATAGAGTATGGAATGGATGAATATTTGTAAAATTACTATACTGTATATTTGTTCTATTTGTAAATTAAAAGGTAAAATAGTCTTTTTAAACTTAAAGTAGTGGAATTGCTTAAATCCTTGTATTAATGTTTGTTATTACAATGACATCTTGTAATGACTTTGTAAGTTAAGAGACTAAAGTGTCAAAATTAAAACTTTGAGTAGAAAGTTTTTAAAATAAAAAAATTTGATAAATACACAATTTTAACAACTCATTTACTTGTTTGGTTTAATGAATGAAGAATAGGAAGGAAGGAGAGAGTTAGAATGATGAAGAGTAAGAAAAATAAAGAGGATTCTAGTAATATTTTAGTGTCTGTTAGTACAACAAGGCACCTTGTAATGACTTTGTAAGTTAAGAGACTAAAGTGTCAAAGTTAAAATTTCAAGTAGAAAGTTTTTAAAATCCAAGAAATTTAGGATAAAAACACTATTTTAATATCTCATTTGTCTGTTTAGTATAATGAATGAAGATAGGAAGAAGGGAGAGAGTTGAGATGATAAATAAGATTATAGTAATCTTTTATATTGTTTAATAGGATGAGATGTTGAAGGATGAATATTTGTGAGATTACTATATTGTACATTTGTGCTATTTGTTAATTAGATGGTAAAATAGTCTTTTAAAACTTAAAGCGGTGGGATTGCTTTGATCCATCTATTAATCAAAGGATGCAAATTAGTGGACGCTGATGCTCCTTCTATCTCTCCTCTTCCTCCTCTCCTCCTTAATCCCTCGTACCAAATAAAAGATTTATTCTCCCTTTCCACCACTCTCTTTCCACTCTTCCCTCATACCAAACAGTGTAAAGTTTAATTATGTGGTGCGGAGAATTGTAGGAGTTATTTATCTTGTTTTGCAAAGTTGAATTTGATATTGTTCAAGCGTATGAAACAAATTAACTAAAAAGAAAAAACAAAGTTATGATAACAAATCGAGGAATACTAGAGATACCTAACTCTAATCTCAACTCTTATACTAACTTTTGAGTTGTCATTAATTCATTGATAAATGCAATCTATTAATGTGAAAATCTTTTAAGCACCTGCTAATAAAAGTTAGTACACAAATGGAGATTAGAGTTGACGTCCTTAACATTATTTTAACAAATTATGTACAAAAAACAGGCTCATGTTAAACAAAAATACGCGTAGAAATCATTCTTGTAGTTCTATATTTCAATTCATTGTTCTTTATTTTTGCCGACTATGCATGCAATCGAGCATCCTTTATAACTCAGTATTGTAAAAATAAAGTTGTAAAGGGTTTAAAAGGAGCATAATGTGGGTTCGTTCTTGTTATTCAGAGTACTTTCTTTTTTGAGCTTATGGCACACATTCTTTCTTATGTAGGTTGATTTGTTTTGTATTGGTGGTATGAGTTTGCCTTGATTTAATACCATTCGAGACCCACACCAAAATAGTGTTTGATCCTAAATGTATGGTCAACTATTGCTCCTCAACGCATTTTCGAGAAAATTACCTTAGCTTTAGGTTCGAGTGGCATTTTACCCCTAACCAAACTTATTCGTTGATTTTTCATTATTAGTCACTTCAAACATTTTGATTAACTAACCTACATTTGATTTACTAAACGGATAAACAACTTTACATCCTTTTTTTTTTTTTCCTCTCGCCCACATTTTTATTTGTACTTTTTATAAGTAATATAAGATAATTATTTCACATTTAAGATAAATTTCTAAAAATTGTTTTGTTGTTTCTTATTCTAAACTTGTAAAAAATGGATCTTGTTTAATCCACTAATTCATGAGGGACTACTTAAGTATTGCATTTGAAAAATGTGTAAGTGGGGGTGGGGAACTCTGAAATATATGGTGATTAATACATGAATCCTTGAATATAATCTCTACTTTTGAGGGTTATGTTATGTATTACATGGTAGTCACATTCGTTTTTATGTTTTTTGGTTGAATGAAATCTTTCCGTTTGGAACAAAGAACAAAAAAACACATTCAAACCTGGTGTGATTATCATTTTAAAAATGAAAAATAAATTTATGAGAGCAAAACGTAAAACTATGAAGATGGAAATTACAGAGAGATAGGCAAAAACGGAAATAAGCAAAAGTAACGTGGAGATGGGGAAAAACTGACGAAGATTATATAGAAACATAGTAATTGCAGGGACTCTAACTACAATCTAAATATAACCTTTCAGCAATCAAGGGCTTGAATGAAATTATGAAATTATAACTATAACGTATCATGTTCACTTGAAGGCATTCATATTTTGATTTCACCATACAATAAGCAACAAATTTATGAAAATGAATAAGAGGAACAAAAAAACAGAGTTACTCTATCGATAGCAAATAAAGAAATAAACTTCGCCCCCTTTGACAGATACCATCTGCTAGAGCTTTTGACACCTCAAACTTCAAGCTCTTCACTCAAATAGCCCGCTCTTCTCCAACTTTATTATGTAACACAAAAACTCCGTGAGTTACTAAAGAGGCGTTAGATCTACAATCTTCATGGACCTACCAAGCAAGAATTTAAAAAAGAAAAAAATTATTAGAGTCTCCTTGGAAGAAAAAAAGAATTCCAACAGACCAAGGAAAAGATATGTTTCTTGAGAAATCTGACCCAATGCTTTACTTCTATCACCTTGCAAGTTTCTTGTAGCGGTTGGATAGTCTCTGTTTATTTCAAGGGTTCAAATTATGATGGTTTAAACATTTTACGATTAACATGAAAAGTTTAAAAAGTATAGTTTGTACTTATTATTGAGAATGGTATTTGGATATATAACTAGTGTGGTTTAAAAATAGAATAAAATTTGAAACGGTTTAAAAGTGCGTTGAAATTTTGACTTTTGTGAGAGATTGTTGGTTCAAGACATCAAGAAATATGTGGGGGGTTAAATTTGAAATTGGGGCAGCTTTTCTGATCAAGTTTTAAAATTTTGTGTTAAAAAAATATTGCCAAATACTATTTCAATTGAAATTCCAAGTTTGAAACCTTTCAGCCACTCAAACAAATGAGTTTTATGAATAGTTCCCACAGTTTTAAAGCCGTCAATATCAAAGTTAAACGCATTTTTTGTGCATAACACTGCAGTTTTCCCTTCATAAAAGTTGAAAATCCTAATTTTATATTAAAAACAACACGGCAAAAATGTTTAGAAAAGAAGAGTTTTGTTCATCATCAAGGATATGATACACATAACACATCAAACAAGTGAAAGACCAATCAACTACAGATATACCTATACTAGATGTAATAAAATGCTGAAATTGCAAATGTTCCTATCATCTAATGAAAATAATTAAGAAGAATCCCAACACATTAGATATCATTTAAATGTATTGTAACCACAGATAATCCCAAGACAATAAAATCAATCTACCCCCTTTTCAATCCTTCTCCGCTTTTGATTTCCGAAATCACCTTGAATTTATCGGTTGGATGGTAGTAGAACTTCAAAGAGTCCGCAACAGCTCTTCCATGAAGTTGGTTGCAGGGAGGGTCTAGTCACAGTCTCAGGAGACTGCTAACAAATTCAAAAGCATAAAGCAGTCCGTCAAACCAAAAGAAGATAAATTCCTAGTAAAAGTGAAAAAAGTAACATTCACTTTTTATGTTTTATTTTTTTTTAAATCTGGGGTACAGGATTTAAAATCTACACCATAAGGTGAAGTGACTATGAATTTACAGTTTGATTATACTTGTAACTATCAAAAAAATCCACTTTGGTAAAGTGTTTGGAAGGGTGGTGAGAAGCGTTTATTAGAACTACTTTTATCGTAGCATATGAGAGCTTTTACACTGTAACAATTTTTTATTATTACTGTAGTATGTTAGAACTTTACATTTTTTATAACTGAAAAAGTGGTGGAAACCACCTTCCAAACACCCTTCTAGTGGAAAGAACAATTTCATTTTGAAGAATGACAGTTGAGCACTTACAGGATTCTCTGTGTTTTCAGGAATCTCATGGTAGTCAACATTTCCAATTGCAGCCTCATAAACAGCGTGTGATGACTCTCCGGTATCATTCTCTTCTGAAACAGGCACTTCTGTCCTTTCAATTCCCTCAGAAACTTCTTCCGGAGCTGGATTAGTCTCATTCTTCTGGTCCACACAAATTACACCATCATTATAAGAATCATCATTCTCATATGAAAACTGCAATTTGGTTTCCGTAACGCCCTTTGCCACCAAATCCGCAGCAACATCATTCTCAACCGAAGATGACAACGTCTTTTCCTCGGTTTCAGCCTGAGAAGATGAACCATCAATCTCCTCCTTTTCGTTCTCAGCTAAGGCTTCTTGATTCAAATCATCAACAGCTTCTTTTTCCTCTGCTTGATCGACTACTTTAGTCTCTTCCTCGCCCGACCTGCCAGAACTCGAGCTCGAATCATCGACATCAAGCAGCTTCTCGGCAGAATATATAATTTCTTCGATAACAGAGATGCCCCTTTTGCTTGCAGTCTCAGACTCCTCATCATTAGTCTCCAAAACCTTTACAGATTCAATGTCCACATGTTTGGAGGAGTCTCCAACAACATCATCAACGAACACATCCTTACACTCAGCCCCCGATTGGACTTCCGGGGCCTCCTCCATTGCAGAAACTCTCACCTTCTTTTCCTGATCACTGATTTGATAATCCAGGTAGAGAAGGAATAAAGTCAAAGTAAGCGGAAACCATTAAAGGGAATAACAACGTACAGAAATTCCAAAGAAAGAAAGAGAGAGAGAAAACAATAAAGAAAACCACCTTGGAATTGAATGGTAGTTGAAGAGTGGCGGATAGGGGTATTGTGGTTCATTCTCTTGGCAGATTTTGGTTTGTCTTTTTATTCCTCTTCGTTGGACGTGAGCTTGGAGGCATGACTAGCTTCTTGACTGGTTGTTCAGTTGATATTATACATACAAACGCACAAAAAAAGGGTAAAAAAAAAAAAACAGCAGTAAAGAACAAGATACGTTTCTCTATTGGTCTAGGAGGGATTGGGAATTAAGAGCAGTGATTATGGTACTTGATATTTTTAACGGTTTTGAATTAAAGTGGTCATAAAGGGATAATTACTATTACAATATTAACGACAAATAACAATTTAAGTGTATATTATATATGGTTTGTCTACTTTATGCATGATGGCGGAGTTGGAAAGGCGGGATTTTGGGAAACGGCTGAAAATGGTGCAAATAGGTAGCGAGTCAAGCATTAACTTGCCGGCCAGGCCGGGCTGGCCGGGCAATCAAACTTGTGACTACCTAGTCAAAGCCTTTTTTTTTTTTTGGTTTCTTTCTTTTTATTCTTGTCTTTTTCTTTTCTTCTTTTTTTCTTTCTTTACCGAAAAAGAATCTCAAAAAAAAAAAAAAAAAAAAAGGAAGAATTCCAGAGACATGCAAAAGTACACTTAAAAAAGGAAATTTGCAAGGGCTCATGAGATTGATGGTTCCCTGATCGATTATTTGAATTGGCAAGTTGATTGAATGCCCCAAACTGATGTACTTTATGATCATATTTAAATGGGGGCGTCTCTAGTATCTAGCCGTTCTCTTTGCTGTTGCACTTGTTTTAAGGATGTTCGTGCACTAATTTAGAGTATCATATTATGCAAACAGAAAACTCTAAAATTTGTGTTCAACCCGCTTTCTCCAATTTGTATACCTGTAAGACATGCAAAAGGAGCTTATGACATTTGGCAACGGATTAACTTAAGAGGGACAGAGTTCTAAGAGGGTGAGCACAATTAAATATGCGAGATAAGCAGAGCATCTTTTGGAAATTTTTCTAGTTTTTCAGTCTCTCAAATGAATGTGTAAATTAGGTTGTATACTTTTAAAATCTAGTTATTTGTTTGTAACTTTTGGAATATCATAGTTGGACAAATTTTTTTTTTTTTAAAAAGAAAGTGGTATGCTTAAATTTCAACTTTCTAAAATCCTGTTTCTCTTTTTTGGGAATTTTCATAAATGTAATCTTTTAAGATTTGCTTTTTATAAATGTCATATATATTTATTTATGGTATAACTTAACATGTAATATGAATAATAGTGTGGCATAAACTTTTTTAAATATGGCGTAAATAAACACAACTTTTAAAAGTGTGGCTTATCATGTAATTTTCGATTTCTCTAAGTCACCCCAATTGGGTCCAACTAGATGCAGAGACATGCCAAATCGGAGGGTCAATTTTAGAAATATTATTGCCGTGGCATTGTTTTTCAATTTTACAACTTACATTAGAAAGTTTGAAATAAAATGTTTTTAAAGAATACAAAAATATGATTGATCATAACTATTTTTAATTAGGTTAGGCAAGCACGTGTTTTTCTAGTATTTTGGCCTTGTTATCTAAGAGTATGATATGAATCAAACTACGGGAAAAAGTTAAAAAAAAAGTAGTAAAACTCAATAGTAGTAACAATAAAAAAATAATATACCACTTAATTTACTCTAAATTGGATGTAAAAATTACAATCTATGACAAATTTATGACTTAGAGATGAAATATATCAATTTTTTAGAAATAGTTTAAGAATAGCAAAATTACATAGTAGTTATTAGGGTTAAATTCACAAATGGTTCCTAAGGTTTATTTTTAGCCCCACTTTAATCCCTAATATTTAAAAGATCCAACTTGAGTCCTTAATCTACTACTTTTACTTCTTTCAGTTTTGATCCCTTCTTTAGTTATATGCATTAAATATTCAATAGAAAACTTTTAAAATGTTACACTTTAGTCCCTAACCTATTATTCTATTTCACTTTGGTCCCTCTATTATAACTAAGACTTATTAGAGACTAAAATTTAAAAAATATAAAGTGAAAAACTAATTATAAAGATTTTGATGCATGTAATTAAAAAAGAAAAGAATTTTATCCTACAGAGAGGAAGATGAATTTTAATTTAGAAAGAAAAAAGTTGAATTTTTAATAGAAATATATAAGTATTAGATAATCATGCATTTTAAATTACAAAATATACATTATAATTTATTTATATACACATATTTGTAGGTTAATTTCACAAATGGACTCTGAAGTTTACACTCAGTTCCTGTTTAGTCTTTAACATTTAAAAATTCCTATTTGGTTCTTAATCTTTTACTTAATGTAGTTTTGATCTCTCCTTTAGTTAGATATATTTATCTTATGGCCTGTTTGGGAGTGGTGGGAACCACTGGTTCCCACACAAAATCAGTTATGAACAGTAAAAAGCTCTCACATGTTACAGTACCAATAAAAAAAAAATTGCTACAGTATAAAACTCTCATATGCTACAGTAAACGTGGTTCTCACCACTGGTTCCCACCATTTTTCCAAACACCCACTTAAAATGTCTTATTTTAGTCCCTGATCTATTATTTTATCTCACTTTTGGACCTTGATCTATTATTTAGTTTCATTTCCAATCCTTCAATTAGCAAGATGTAATTAAAGATCAAAATTTTGAAAAAATAAAGTGAGAAACTACATACAACGATTTTGATTTATATAATTAAAATAAAAACAATTTATCATATTGTCTATTAGAAAAACAAAAGAATATTTTAAGTCAATATATTATATATGTATATATAGTAAGTATGTAAATATTACATATGTAAATTATAACACATAGCTTGTTATTTAAAATGCATGGCTATTCAATACTTATATATTGATATTTAAAATTCTTTCTTTTTTTCTTAATTAAAATTCATTTTACTAACAATCTGATAAAAGTGTCTTTTTTTTAATTACATGCATAAATATCGGTATATTTAATTTTTCACTTTAGATTTTTTAAATTTTAGTTCCTCAAAACTCTTAATTATAACAAAGAGACCAAAAGTAAAACAAAATAATAGATTAAGGACTAAAGTGAGACATTTTAAAAGTTTTCTCTCAAATATTTAATATTTAACTAATAGAGAGATCGAAACTGAAACAAAATAATATAAGATAATAAAAAAAAGTGTGCCAGCGACTGAAGGTGGTTGGTATTGTTTTATTTTAAAGAAAATATAAGATGATGAGAGAAAGCACAAAATAACAAATTTAAGGTGTAGAATAAAAATTAATAGCATATTTTTTATGTGAAAAATAACATAATTTTTTAAAATTTTGAAATTATCCCTCCACCTTAAAATTTTCAAATTTTCTCCCCTAACAGTATCACTGGATCCCACGGTGCCAAAGGTCTACTTCGACACTGTCGCTTGTTGTCGATCACCAGTCTACCTAGAGTTCAAACTTGTCATCATCACCTCATCGTCAAAGTCGAAAGGAACTTCATTTGCCATTATTTATCTACCCAGACTTGAACCCATCATCATCGCCTGTCACCAAGGTGCCAACTCCTCTTTGTTCGTCGCTTGAGGCAGAATCTAAGGAGGAGAGAGAGGGAGGAAAATTGAAGGAGAAGAGAGAGAGACGAGAGAGAAACAAGAAACGAGAAATGGAAGTGCACAGCGAAGAAGAAAGAGAGAGAAAGAGAGTAGGAAAAAAAGAGGAAAAAAATATATGGGTAAAATTAGAATAATTATTTCATAAATTTAACCTTTGCTATTTATATTTATTACTTTCATGTTTTTTTACCTTAGTTGATTTAAAAAAAACTATAAAATATAATTTCTCTAAGATAATTTAGTAGATTACGTTTACTGTATATGCCAAATTTCAGTTTGGCGGCTCACGCCGGCAATTGAAAGCAGTTGGTATTTTTCATAAAAGAAAATAATCCGATACATTCTAACCCGACAAAGACCAAATTCCACTCTGATGACTTCCGCTAGTAACTAAAGGTGTTTAATATTTTTTTGTTTTTAATTTCTAAGATGATCCGGTAAATTGCACTTTGACATCTATCAAATTCTACTCCAACGAGCCTCATCGGCAACTGAAAAATGCTTAGTTTTTTTTGTTTGTTATTCAACAAAAACAAAATAATCTAGTAAATTCTACTATATCATATACCAAATTTTACTTTGACAGCATGCGTCGACTATCTGAGTAATCTACTACATTAAAGAAGAAAGGTAATTTAGATTGTTGATAAATCATTTTTTTCCAATTAAAAAAAGGAAGGGTAACTTGGAATTGGACTATTAGTTTTGAAAATGGCATTTTTGAAGCACGATCTTGAAAAGGTTCTCTTTAAGGCAGACTTTTGCTTTTGCTCTTTCTTTTTCTCAATTGTTCCAGCCCAGACCCTTGTCATTCTAGATCATCGACAATCAACCCAGCCCAATCTGTTGACTTATGGACTTCTAAGTCTTCTACTTTTGCTCTTTCTTCTTCTCAAGCGTAACAAAACAATTGACCTAATCATATTTATTGAATTAAAATATTAAATATGATTGTAATTTATAAAAATTCTATAAATATCTCAAAATAATATCGTTAAAATCATTATTATATAATTATATAGCATAATATGTGATATCATTAAGATAATTATTATATTATTAAAGATAGTTTTAAAATATTTTAAATATTGTATTAGATTTTAATTTTATAACAATAATTTGGACAATTATAATTATAATTGTTTCTTTTTTGTCTCAATTGTTCCGGTCCAGGCCCTTCTCATTCTGGATCACCAACAATAAACCCAGCCCAGTACATTTACTTATGGACATCTCAGTTCTCGCCTACCTCGGAAACCTTACCATTCTAAACCCTAATACCCGCAAAACCCTAGTGTTAGGGTAGAGTCGTCCTCCTCCTTCCTCCCTTTTGTTTTTTAGTTCGCTTCCATGGCTATGGCGGACGCAGCTCCTCCACCGCCCTCTTCCACCGACGCATATGCAAGGGTTAGCCCAAAAACAGTGCAGAGAGCCGTGAATTCCCTCCTTAAATGGAGGAATTCTAAGTCCCAAACACAAAAACCCCAGCTTCTAGACGACGACGAGTTCGTCTACCTCATTCTAACCCTAAAGAAAATCCCTGCACAGGACCGAATTAACGCCTACAAAATCCCTCTCTCTCACTCCCTTCACTCCCCAGAATCCTCCGAGTTCTGCCTCTTCATCGACGACCGTTCCAAATCCGGACTCACTAAGGACGACGCCATGAAGAAGATCAAGTCCGACGGAATCCCTGTCTCGAAGGTTCTCAAGCTTTCCAAGCTCAAGTCCGATTACAAGCCTTTCGAGGCCAAGCGGAAGCTTTGCGATTCTTACGACATGTTCTTTGCCGATAAGCGGGTTGTTCCGCTTTTGCCGAGGCTGTTGGGAAAGCATTTCTTCAAGAAGAGGAAGATTCCGGTGCCGATTGACTTGAAGCACAAGAATTGGAAGGAGCAGATCGAGAAGGCCTGCGGCTCGGCAATGCTGTTCTTGAGGACTGGGACGTGCAGCGTCGTGCGTGTTGCAAAGGCGTCGATGGGGGCTGTGGAGATTGCAGAGAATGCAATGGCAGCGATTAATGGGATCGCGGAGATTGTGCCAAGGAAATGGGGAAATGTGAGGTCTTTTCATTTGAAGTTGTTGGAGTCTGTGGCATTGCCAGTTTATCAGGCGTTGCCGGATATAAAGTTGAAGATTGAGGGAATCAAGGAAGAGGTAGAGGAGGAGGAGAAAGAAGATGGGGATAAGAGAGTTGGTAAGGATGAGAAGGCAGCGGAGAAGAAGATGAGGAAGGGAAGGATTCATGAAGTCCGGTATATGGATGTTCATGTTGGAGTGTCATCGGAGGGTGAGGACGAGCTTTGTGGCAATGACAGCAAGGACAACGCTAAAGGCGAGGACAGTGAAAATGAGGAATTGGATAGTGATGGGTTGGTCGGGAAGAAGAGGAAGAAGGGAGAGGTGGCTGCGGCTGAGAAACCATCCAAGAAGTCAGCAAAGGCAAAGGATAAAGATGGTGTGAAACGAAAGAGAGATGGCATTGCGAAGAAGACAGATGAGGATGATTTGCGTGTCAAAGCGGTTAAAAGCGGAATCAAGGAGAAGAAGGAGAGTGTTGGGAAGTTGAAGAGTGGAGGAACAAAGCTGAAGGTTAAGAAAAGTAAGTAGTGGACTGATTAATTGATGACTTTGAAGATTTGGTTGCGCTTTTTTTGGACTTAAACAAGAATGTTTTGCATATTTGAGTTCTTTGGCAGATTGTTTCCTTTGAGTATGCTATCAGGTAATTGAAGTTTTGATCTTTTTTGTTAGTTTGTAAAGTATACAACTGCTTGAGATTGTCAAGGCACTTCATTCTGTAACTTGATTACACAGAGAACTTATAAAATGGTTACTTGTTTCTTTTCTTATTGTTCTATACTTTTCATTCATTCACATGTTCAATATTTGAGTTTGAATTTGTAGTGTGGATTTTTCTTTAATGTAAGAATGGTTGGTTTATCTTTCGTAAAGTTCCCATTGACTCAACATAACTTGTTATTAGGGGGTTATAACGAGAGTTAAACAGTGATGAGGGGGAAAAAATGAACTTGACTATTTGGTTTGAGATCCTTTCCTTGTAAGTTGTTGGAGGATGCTTTATTAATGAAATTTACATCCGGTAGTACATTACCAGTTCATAGGAGCAATCTTGTTTACGACCACAAGCCAATAACCCCACTACTAAGAAAACAGTGAGATTTAGTCTAAAAAGTACACTATATACTAGATTAGGGCTCACAGTTTCGTGAGTTGCTTGGTTATATCCTCATAGGGATGAAAATGATTTTTTCAGTTTATACCTATGGAAGGAACTAACTGAAAGAAATTAATGATCAACAGTCAAAAGGGGTAGAGCTCTTAACTACTCTTGCACGTTATGGATAATTCTAACATGGTTTCTCCATATTCTATTCAAAATTAGAAAGATACTAGAATGGTGAGTTCACAAGTTAATTTTAAATATTTTGGTTCTTGTTTTGAACTCTGTTTGTATAAGAGTTTGCGTGGCAGTTGAGTTACCAGAGTCAAAAGGAAACCAATTGTTCTTTGAGGGATTCAGCTGTGAATGTTTCCCTGGCTAGGTGTGTGTAATATCATTGTGCCTTTATTTTATTTTATTTTTGATGCCTGCATGTGGGTATCTTGTTATTGATTTCTTATCCAATACTTTTATGAGTTTTGCTGGATTGAAGAAAGATTTCTGACGAAACTATTGGTTTGTATCGGTTAAAAATTATCAGAGATCAACGTCATTAGCAGTAGAACTAGTTTCTGGTTTGGTATGGAAAAGTGATTGTGCTGATCGCACGTCCATTCTCTAGCAAAAGCTAGAATTAGCACCAAGTACTTACTAAAGCCCCTGGGAGGATAAAGTATACCTTTCTAATGATCACCCAGGATTTCAGAGTAATAACTAGAGAATTTTTTGGTAAAAATACCATATTGGTAACACACTGCACACAGATATCAACCGTCTGATTTTCATAAGATTAGGATAATCATACTGGTGCCGTTTGATGGTTTAACAAACTATATCCCCAGTAAGCCTTTTTTTTTTAATTATTATTTTTTAGTATCATAACGTACCACAAATTCTCTTACATTGTTGTTGTTCTTCTTCCATGCCCAAATGGCCTTTCCACTGCTCTTGCAAGAAGAGCTTGACTGGGGCTGGAGCTAAAAGTGCTCCTTCTGTGGAATCATTCCACAAGATTCTAGTATTTTACACTGTTTGATTGGAAATTACTTGTCTTCTTTCTCACTGAAATGCGGAAGGCAAAGAAATGGTGTGGTCCAGATTTGTGCTGTAACATGACCAATATACGAAGCATTCACGCAAATTAATCGTTCAAAAATAAGATCAACATTAGTTTTATGTATCTTTCAATACAAGAAAAAGGAGTGCCTAGTACGCATACTTAAAAGAGCTTCCTCATGTCTCAAGCCACCTCCCATGGCATCCCAGACACGTCTATCATGGTCTGAAAGCTGTGTACTTTGAGAGTTAAACAGAACTTTATTAAAGAGAAGTGACGGTACTTTGAGCATTAAGTAGAACTTTATTAAAAAGAGAAGACAGCACTTGGAGCGTTGAGCACACCTTTTTTTGATAAATATTAAGCAAGAAAAATTGGCCGATTCATTTGGCAAAACTTACAAGAGGACATAAATTTTGACTCCATTGATAACTTCAATTATTTTAACTATTAAATTAACTTTTAACGATTTGGTTTATAACTTAAAACAATTTTAGTTACACTATAAATTTTTAACGTAAACAATTATAGATCAGATTGTTAGAAAGTTAATTTGACGGTTATAATAACAAGACCTATTGGTAGGAATATAATGTCGATTCTACCACGAGAGCTCACTGAAAAAGTTGTATACTTTGAGTAAAAATAATGACAAAATTTATGGTAGGATATGCACTTTAGCTCTATCGACAGGTCTTGTTATTATAACCTTTTGATTAATTATTTAACCCTTTGATTTATTATTAGAAATGGTTTTATGTTGTGTATTGTAAATTTTTAATGTAAATAATCACAGACGATTGAAAAGTTAATCATACCGTCAAATTAACAGGACCTACAGATAAGAGCAAATACCTGTTCTGCCATAATAGCTCCCAAAAATAACCCCAAATTTATTAAAAACTCAACGAGTCTTCCCAGGATGATATGCAACTTGGTTGCCACAGTTACAAGGACATGGCGTAATTCAACGGGCTGTCACAACGAAGGCTTTTATTCGTTTTGATACCCTGTTATATCATTTTTAAAGGCAACTCCTCCGGCCGTTGGAGCAAGTAATGGTTGGTGCACTAAAGGCATAAAAGCATTCTTTTATTATTATCATTGCCTCACAACACACATACGTACGTTTGCCAGTAAAAATATAAAAGGCAAAATACTTTTGCTGGTAAAATATAAAAGCCAAAATCATAATATGAGATTTATTAAACCTAAAACTAATTTTTAAATTTGTTACAAAAATTTCCTTACCACTGTAGCCTTTATAATATTGTGTCTACAAATTTTAAAATATAATCTATGCTTCTAAACTATGAAATATTAATATACAAAAACCTTTTGTTAGAACTTTTAATAGTAGTTGGCACATATTAAAATTCGGTACATAATATAAGAATATTTTAGTAACTCTATTATACTTAAAGCTAATTTGAATTTAAAAAGTTGATGTGATAAAAAAAATTTATTTGTTCAAAATATAAATTTAAAAATCAAAATTTTTTTAAACAAATAATTTCTTCTTTTATTTTTATGTGATTGTATTTGTATAAGCTAACAGTCTAATGGTTCACTAAATTGTTCAAAAATTCCATTATTTGTGTAATACTATGTCATTTAAGCTTTAACTCACAATTCAAGGAGATTTCTTGTTAATCTTTCATAGATTGCACGGAATAAATGTACGTTTTGAAGTTTAAGGGGCAGAAATATTACATTTTGAAGTTCGGAGAGCATAATGTTACAGGAGCTATAGTTTAAGGTGTTACACTTTGTTAATGTCAGTGTTACTTGTTAATATATGTTATGTTATGCTTATCAATTTATATGTTATAGTAGAACTATGAACCAATGCCCTAAATATGTACATTTTATTTTATTTTTTCTGTTTCTTTTTACCTTGGAAAAACTCGGTAATAAAAAGGGTGTTTTACTTTGTCACAAAAGATGCAAAAGGGATAATTTCCAGAAGTACTTTCATTTGGATTTTTAGGGGCATCATTTTGTATGTTTTTAAATGTTAGATTGGATCAAAATTACATTAAAATGAAAAAGTATACATAAAATAAATAGAACTTGATATAGATCAAACGACTTAAATAAAGCCCTATAGGTATGGTATTTTATTATACTCTAAATGTAAAATCTCTTTTTTTTTTTTTTTTTCTAGTAAGAGGCAAAAAATTCTATGGTAGGACACATTCTGTTCTAACAATAGAACAAGTTTTTTTTTTTTTTTTTTTTTTTTTAATTTGATAGGAACAAAAAATTCTAGAAATTAACGTTTTTTTTTTGGTAGCTGTTTGATTATGTTAATCAAAAGGTTAAAAATACTTGCTCTACTGGTAGAATAAAACAACATGCCCTATTGGCAGAACAAGTTTTTAAAATATATATTTTGTTCCTCCATGGATAAACTGCCCCCATTTTTAGAAGAAATCTGATACAAAAATGGGACCTTATTTTTTTTTCTAAAGATAAAATGGTTTAAAAAAAAAAAGAGAGGCAATTTGAAATAAAATGTTCTAGAATGAAAATAAAAAGGTATTGTTACTCAATTATTTTTTTTTTGGGTATTAGAATAATACTTTTAGATTTGCATTTTCTTATTGTTTTGTTTCTATGAAACCCTTGTGTGCCTCTTACATTTTATTTGAAAATGACACATTATTACAAAACTGTAGAACTGCATATATTAGAAACTTCAGGGGATCTCTAATTAAATTTTGAAGCCCAATTTGAGATAAAACATATATTCTTTAAGAGCCATTGGTACAAATAACCAAAAAAAAACTTTTTATAAATAAACATAAAATAATATAATTCTCATATAATTCTGATTAAAAGAAATTCTAACTATAATCTCCATCAACTACTGATGGAGATCCCCACTGTAGAAAGCTTCAATGCATGCATATGTGAAAATGTTGTGCTTATTTAAGGAGACCTTTGTCGTAGAGCATCATTACCTATTTCTTTTATCTTTAGATCATTTTTTTCTTTAAATTTGAAGATGGTAAATTTGAACTATATACCTTTTAATAGAGCCGAGATAGATTTACTGATAAATTATATCTGCAACCACATCAAAGCATATTGAAATCTCAAAATATAGATAGAAAAAATAATGAAAATTTGACATGTAAAAAAAATGTTCATTACTACTTTTTTAAGATCAAAATTCAAGTTTGGTAGTGATCAAAAGTTAAATTCGATAATAATAATTTTAAACCTAATTCTAAGATTTAAGTCTCAATTCCAATTTTATTTCTCAAAATAGAAATAAAAAATCAAACTTGATAAAAGTGGATAGAATATTGTAAACAAGAAGAACAAGACTTGACCCTAACAAAAAAAAAAAAAAGGAAAAACAATACTTTTATTTTACCAAAAATCCTAAAATATGTCTAGTCCTTACGTATCAAGATGACCTCTAAAATTGACCACTCAACTATTTTTTAACTTTTAAAAGTGACCTATGTTTAATAACAGGAGAAAAATATAACTTTGAAGGGAAATTCCTTTTCCAAAAAAAGAAAAAGAAAAGAAAAGAAAGGAAAAAAACTTGGAAGGAAAACCTTCGGAGGGCCGGAACGGGAATACCCGAAGCATAGCTGGACAGACTGCACGTTGCCTCGTGATTCGTGCATCATCCTAAAACCCTCATTAAACCCAACCATCAGCAAACATCAATACGTTCGTTTTATTACACCATAACACATAATATATATATATACACACACACACACATATACATAGAGAGAGAGGCAAGCGAGAAACAACAAAACTACAGACAGAGACACACACAACAAAACACTGTTGCCACAGTCTCTCTCTCTGCTTTAGCCCTTGGGTGTGTGTGACTCTGTGTGTATATATACAGAGAGTTAGACAGAGAGAAGAAAGAGAGAGAGAGTGTGAAGAGGGTTCCTGTTTGAGGAACAGCAAGGAAAAGCTAGGGCTTTTTATCTCAAGATGTTCTCTGTAACTGGAACCCATTATTTCCATTCTCATTTTCATGGCTATTATTGTTCTCTTTTCTTCTCTTGGAAACAGCTCTTCTTGGACTATGCTTTCTTCTCCGCCGGGTAAACTTATTTCCGATTAGGAAGTGCTTTTTTTTAATTATTATTATTATTATTATTATTATTATTATTACAAAGAGGAAGTATTGTGAACCCAGCTTAAGCTACATTTTGCTTTGTTGACAATCGATTTTCTTTCTTTGGTCACAAATGGTGGAATTTTTTTGTGTGTTATGATGTCCTCCTTTTCAATTCATAACTTTTTTTGTGTTGCCTTCTTGATGTTTGATATTCGAAAGTCATATGAAATGCAAAATAACCTTGAAATATCAAAGTTTTTGGCTTTGAAATTTTGCCCCTTTTTTTTGTTCGGTTTGTATTAATAAAAGAAAAGTGGATGGTTATGAATCAAACTATACTCATAGATTACATTGATAAATCAAGGAGAATGAATCTTAACATGGAATCTCTCTAGACCAATTTTTTTTTTTAATCTAGGCAAGGGGATAAAATGTAATCCTTAAGTAAAGCCTTTTATTGTTTGGTTTTGTGATGTTGGTTTTTGATGCTCTACCCAGTAAATCAGGACAACATGTAACTTACTAGAAATGTTGTGGTGGTTATGTAGGAATAGATTGGTCCTTTTCCAATTTCCAATGTTGAAATATATGTGCTTCATCTACTCAAGCCAACAAGGTTGCAAAAAGCAGCATTAAAGCCTTCCTTCTTGACTTCCTTCACAAAACTAGATGACCCTTATTTGTCAAGTCTCCGCAGGGAAAACTTTAACATTGGGGAAAATAAAAAGAAGAAGAGAAGAAAAACAAAATTGTATTGGTTAAAAAGAGCTTATCTTGAGTTTTGTATGGACAGAAATTGCATTTACAATGATATGGTTGGAATTAATACGGTTGGTAATATAAATCAAGTTAATAAGGATTGTAAATCAGTGATGAGTTCATTTACTAATTTGATAGCCTTTTTTTCAGTTTTTTGGTTCTACTCGGATTGTTTATGTCATCGGACTATGAATAAGCTTCGATTTTTAGCATTAAAAGATATTCAATAAGCAAGTCATCCATAGGCTAATTGTATATCTTTTATGTAGAGGTTGTGGTCATAGTACTTAGCAGGAACCATTGACAATGGCACACATCTCTTCGTGTATTACTTAATTTCTTGATTTGAGCTGCCATGCCGACACATGGTACACGAATCTATATCAGTTCAAGCATTTTAGTCTTTGAAAGTTAAAAAAAGATTGGGAAAAAGGGGGTATAATTTTGGTATGAGCGCTTCTGCTTTGGGTCGAATTATTTGATTTGACATCTTAGCGATGTTGTTATTAAGGACAATGCTCCTCCAGGGTTTACTTTTCAATGTGAGTGTATAGATCATAGCAGAAATTTATGCACTACATTGTGCATGTCATCTAGCTCTGTACTTTTGCATCACATCTCTATATAGTGAGACTGCTTTCTGGTTCACAAAAGAAATAATCCTTATTCCTTTGTCTTTTTGGCTTGGACCTGTTTCATATAGTCCAAAATCTGAGTCCCAACTTGACGGTTGAAAAGTCAAGTTACAATGTTGGTCCGCACAGCTTTTTGACTGATGCCTCGACCATGGGATTGAGTTACTTTTGTCTATTGTGAGGCGACATTATTTCTATGGACTCACTTTTTATCTTGAATCTTACCCTTGCTCTTCTTTTTGTCTCCGGTGCCAGGTTAAGAGATGGCAATGATGCTTGTACAGAAGGGGGTTTTCTCTCTCTCTCAGCACCAATGGAATATGTAAAGCGATAGGTGTAGTTGCGGAGAAGGGAATGAAGCCGTTGGTCCGTTGAGCATGTCAATAGTGGTTGGTGTTTGAATTGACATAGTGTTGTAATGGTATAAAATTGCACCATTTTTAACATATTTTGGATTATGCTTATTGTTGTAGGTTAAGAATTATATAGTTAGTCATTTTAGTGGCTGATTTTCTGACTGTATCTACTGTTGGTTATTTGTGATTCATGCCAAAGGTATCCAAATTGGGGTGTTACCATTTCAAGCTCTTTTGAGGTTGTACCGTATCCAACTATCTAATGTATGAATGAATAGTAAATTTCTTTAAAAGCTTTTTTACATAATGAAAGCACAGGTCGGGGAGGTCTAGATCAGGCTAAGCTTGCCGATAATTGACCTAAACTCTCTATTAGGGTGTTTGGGAGGATAGTTTAAACCATTAGTTTAAGTTTGAATATTGTATCATGTAAGAGTTTTACACTGTTTCTTTTTATTATAGCATATGAGAGTTTTACATTATTTACAGTTCAAACCTCCTCCTAACACCCTATTTGTCAAAGGGAAGGGTCTAATAGTGGAGTCAGAAGATTATTTCAGTGGTCACTCTGCAAGGAATCAGAGATTATTTTTTATTAAATAGAACTTTATATGTATTTTAATCTTTCTTATAAAGCGAGGGTATATGGTGGTTCTGGCACTGGTTGGGTTGATGCTACGTTAGCACCCAACGCCTGCGGCACCACAAGCCAAACTCCAAACAAATTGAATTGTGTCTCGCTTTGGCTTTCAATTTTTGAGGATGATTTTAAACTGAACCCAACCAAACCCCCTATATTTTGGGGCCACAAGAAAAAAGTGCTGATTCAAAGCCGGTGGCAAATCTTTTTGTCGTGTCATATAGCCATATAGGTCATGGGAAAGGAGAGGAGCTTGTTTCATATAGCAGTGTGGTGTGGTCAATTGGAAGTGCAAAAGTTTTGAGGAGAGAAGTAGAAGCCCATTTTGTTATGATCCTGGTCATTAGAACTAGACCTGACAAAGCTATATAAATTAAAGATGTTTTAAATGAAAATGAAATTAAATAGGGGAACATGAAAAGGAAAAGAGCTTGCACTGGCTCAGAGATGTTGGGGTTGTCAGGCATTTATGTAGATGGTGCTAGAGTAATGTTCGATTGGACTAGAGAAGAAGTCAGAGCCGTAACCAAAGTAACTAAACAAAAAGAAAACTGTTTTTGTGTTCTCTAGAGAGATTTTTGTAGCTGGCAAACATCAGAGTTAAGATGCTCAAAATCTGCTTAGAGTTTGGCGAATTAAACGGTTCTGTAATTAAGTAAACCTTCCAACTAGCACCTTTACCGGCATCTTCATTTAATTCTGAACATAAATGTTTAATGCTTACTTGAAAAAGCGTTCATGTCAATAACTAGCTCCATAGATACAGAAAATAACAATCACTCGAGTATCTGAGACTTCTTTTTTATTATTATTATTTTAAGGGCTGGTGTCTGAGACAGTTAGACAGAGATATTATTTATGCTTATTATAAAGTTATTTAAATCTTTCGAAGATTCTACAAAGTACCTAATTTATTGCTCAGAGTAAGTTTTGATCAAGGTTACCAGGCCGTCTATTTCGGTATTTAAATTACGGTTTGAATTATTTTACTACAATATTTTTTTTACAAAAATTTAAATTTTTATTTAAATACTTTACTCAAATCTATAAACTTAACAAACTCTAAATATTTTTTTTAGAGCGGCGTTGGGCCCCTACAGTAAGTTTATATCATAATATAGTTATTTTTTATAAATTCTCATTTCACCTTGTATTCTAATTTTGTAAAACCAATCAAAATACTCCTAGGTTTATAAAAAGACTAAAAAACCCCTCCATCACATTATTCCTAAAAACGTGATGGTTTTGACATATAATGGAAAATTGAAAATTTTTTAAAATCTTAATTAAATATAAAAAATAATCATATATTAACAATGGTAAAAAAATATTTGTATTTTAACTTTTTTCTTATTCTTCTTTCTTTCTTTCTTTCTGCGGGTAAACAAAATTTCAGAAACAAAAACAGCCTCCCATCCCTCCCCGGCGACCCAAACCTTCCATCTCCAGTGAACCCCGGCGTCGCCCTCCTCGCCGAGCCTCCCTGCGTCGCTGCTAGCCCTCACCCTGCGACGGCCAGCCCCGATCCCGTGTAATCCCTCGACTGCCAGCCCCACACAGTCCAAGCCGTCTCCCTCTTTGAATAAAACCCACCTTCACAACGACAAGAACCACACTCAAAACCAAAATTAGCCCTCCCTATCAAATAAACCCAGAAGTTGTTCATAATCAGATAAATCCAGAAGTTGAATCAATTATTGAATGTCATCAGCAGCTTCATTTTTCATTAATTTTCTTGGTGATCTAGACCACTGGGGTGAAGTGGGTTTTCATGGGTTGGTGTGGGGAACATGAGAGGAACTGGTAAAGTGGGAGAAATTTGATTGTCGTTTGGCTAGTCCAAGCGAATATGAACAGGTGAAGTCAGTGATTCGTCTAATGATAAAATATTGTTGATTTCTTGTTGTCTCTGTTTTAATGGCACAAGTATGGATAAGGGTTCTATTAAAAAAAAAAGCATGGATAAGGTTTTTGTCTGTGATGGGTGTTAATGTAAAAAATGTAATGAAATGAAGAACAACAACATTTTTTAGACAGAGTTAGGAATGGAGAGAGTGAAAGGAGAGTGAGAAGACGAAGTGAAGAGAGAAGAGGGAGACAGAGATCCAGTGTGAGGGGAAAGACTGAAGAGAAGAAAAAAATATAAATAATTTATTTTATTATTTTTTAAATTTAAATATTTTATAACTTAATTAAGAATTTAATGATTTTATTCAATTACTAATACCACGCTAGTAAAACCGTTAATATTTAGATGGAATTAGACCAAGCGGGTGCTTTGAATGGTTTTCTATATATTATGGGGTATTTTGATTGGTTTTATAAAATCATTGAACAAAATGATATAGGTACATAATTTGGAGAAAATTTATGAAAATAATCCTTATAATATTGATCAATGTCAATGTTTTTTGCTTCTTATTGATATTGATTATTTTCACTTGTACCCTGTAACTTGAGTCATTTCTACTTCACCCTATAAACCTTAAAAAACTCCTATTTTCCATTATGAATTTTGAATTTGTCCTTTTCAGTCCTATCATTAGAATTTCTGTTGACGTAGATAAAAAAAGGTTAAGTGAGTTATTTCATCTTTTTACTTTTTTTTTTTTTTTTAACATCAATTCTCTCATGTTTGGCAAACTGACGTAACATTTTGTATTTTGTATTGTATTATTTAAAAATAATATATTGTTTGACAATACTTATATATTGTATAACTTAATACGAAATTCAAAAATTTATACGGTATATACAATGACATTTACTACAAAAAGGAAAAAAATCTATGTATTAGACTATAATTTAACTTAAAAGATCATTTTAAAAATGTCAAATAATTTTTTTTTTAAAAGCCTAAGACCGGGGTTGGGTTTTGAGACTGGGTTCGGTTTTGGATGTTAGGATTAGTGCCCCATGAAAAAAATACATTAGATGTATATTAGACATTTTAGATCAATAAACGTAGTAATGCGTATATTTTATGCATTAATATGTGGCCTATTTATATTTATGTTGTTGATTGTAAGTCAAGTAAACTTAAAATACAAATAAAAGCCTAAGTCAAGTAATGTGTATATTTATGTTAGGATTAGTGCCCTATGAAAAAAATACATTAGATGTATATTAGACATTTTAGATCAATAAAAGTAGTGCGTATATTTTATGCATTAATATGTGGCCTATTTATATTTATGTTGTTTATTGTAAGTCAAGTAAACTTAAAATACAAATACTATTCCCCAAAAGAAAAAATACCAATACTATAAATACTGGATTCTGAATCATGCATTTAAAAGGTTCTATGCAAAAACATAAGATTGTAAGATGATAATTTACATCTATAGTCCGCATTATGTGGAACATTATTAGTAAGAGTATAACGAGTGTCTACTTCCTACAAAGAAGACAATTATCTTGACTGTTGGAGCTATGACTCCAAGATACAGAGCTTAATATATACCTAGTGATAGAAATATATGTGATTGGACCTAATGTGTAATTAATTTTATTAATGCTTTTATTAACTAAATCAATTCACTTTAATAATCTTTCATGTCGTGATCTTAATTCTCAAGAGAACTCATGATTTTGTGTGTATAACTTGTGTCATTTTAATATACCAAATGTAGGCATTATGATGACAAAGATTCTCATGTTGGGATAATGGAGGCATGGTTTTTATTTGATGAGAGCATGATACGCAAATATGAAATCTATAGCTCTTAACAAGAGTTAATGTTATCCCTTTAAAGACATTATTTAGGATTTGGAAAAACAAACAAGATCTTAAACATTTGGTTAACTTGTTAATTGAATGATACTTATTTGTATGTTTTGCACACAATGGTTTTTCAATAGTGAAAATATATAACTTTGAGACAAAATAATCAAAAAGGTAAAGTAAAAAATGTCTTTAAGTCAATTATGGATAACCTAAAATGATATTATATAAAATGAGAATCTTAGACATGATTTTTTTTATGCCTCGTAAATTGGTATATAGTAAAGAGTTAACTTCAAGATTTCAATGGCTTAGCATTGAAGTTAATAACTGTAACATCCTAAAGTTAATTAAATAGAATTAGAATATTAAATGGTGAATCAGTGTGCCATGATAAATGTTTTAAACTTAATTTGATTTCTTTGTGGAAACCTTGTGTTAATCATTTTGATGATTTTTAATTGTTCTAAATTGTTTTTTATTGTTAATTTAAGTTTTAATAAAACAATTTGTTTTGAAAACAGTGTGTAGTTGCTCACAGCTTTGTGCAACTACTTTTCTCTCTCTTCTTCTATTTATTTCACTTTTTCCTCTCTCTCTCTTCATTTCACGTGCTCATCTCTCTCTCTCTTCTCTCTCTCGCTTCTCTCGGTTCACTCTCATTCTCTCTCTCAATCTCTCAAAATTTTTGAAAACAAAACTCGTTTTCAAGCTTCGAGCTAGGAGATCGAAGGCTCGGGAGCAAGATTCAACAACAAAAACAACGTTTTCAAGCTTTGATTTGAGGTTAGATTTTAAAACTCAAAGTTTTTCTATTTTTCAAGATTTTCTTGCATTTTGAAATTTTAGAGTTTCTAAGCCTAGAAAAGCTTCAATCTAAGTTAGATGAACTTAGATTAGCTAGAATGTAAACTTCATTTCATCAAAAACGGATTAGAATCAAGATTTTTCATTTTTCCTCTATTTTCTCTATTTTCGGGTTTTTGAGAAAATCTTG
>CAMOHE010050802.1:25750-39640 GCA_946598075.1 Artocarpus hirsutus | reverse complement strand
CCTTTTTTTTTTTTTTAAATATTAAGATTACCATCAAGAGTTTGTATTGAAAACTTTTTAAAACATTAATTAACTAAAATGTCAAATAAAAAGAAAATTTAAAACTATAAGTTTCTAAAAACAAAAAAAAAAAAAAAAGAAGAAAACCAAAACCTAGAGATGAAACAATGGGCCAGGGTCTGTGGGTCGGCCTGGCCCGTCCTGCTATAGTAACTGGCTGGGCCAAGTCGGCACGGCCCGACATTGTTCACGACTCGGCCCGGCCCATAAATATTGGTAGGTTAGGCTAGGCCAATATATGTCAGCTCATAGGCAGGCCTGACATGGCCCATGGAAAATCATGGGCCAGGCTGAGCTTGGGCTGGCCCTTCTAGGCCCATAATGGGCCGGCCTATCCCGGCCAATAATGAGCCGGCCTATCTCGGCCCACAATGAACAATATTTTTTTATGTTTTTTTTGTTTTTAGTAATTTTGTAAACATCTTATGTATAATTATCTCGATTGTACTCTTTTTTTCTTACCAATGTTTGTCCCACTAGGTTTTCCTTTGAAAGGTTTTTAATGAGACAATTGTAAATAAATATCCCATTTTATATTTCCCTTGACTATTCAAACTTTTATATTTGTTAACTTGTTTAAAAATTCAAAAATTAAAAATAAAAATAAAAAAATTAAAAATTACATGCTTAGATGGACTGTTCTATTTAAACCTATGATGGGCTAAGATGGGCTAGCCTATCTAAGGCCCATGGCACGGCCTGGCATGACCCATATAAAATTGGCCTGTAGGCCGGGCCGAGCCAAGGTAATTTTAATATAGGTCGGCCTAACTCGGCCTACAAAATTGGTGGGTCAGGTCGGCTTGGCCTGCAGCCTGTGTGGGCCTAAGGAGAACGGGCAGGTCCGGCCCGTTCTTGCATCACTACCAAAACCCAAGTTTCCCTTGAAAGTTGTGGACCAAGAACCCCCGTGAATATTAGCGGAGAAAATTACAATCCATGTCATGTTTTTTTCTCCACCAATTTTTTTATGCCACAAAATGATGTTACTAAAAAGTCTATGCCACTTTAGCCACCAAATCCATTGCCAGTTGTTTTTAATAATGCTTTAATAAAAAAAATCTCTCTCGCCCCCTCCTTCCTAAAAATATCTCTCTCTCTCTCTCTCTCTCTTTATCTCTTTATAAGAAAACACAAAAAATCTACTCTCTCTCTCTCCCTCCTCAGTCCTTGTCTATACATCCTCTCCAATGGCAGCCTCCAAGTTTATTCTCTCCATACTCTCAGCCTTAGCACTTGTTGCAACTAGAGCAATACCGCTGCTCCCAAATGATGGCGCTTCTTCAGACTTTGCCATCATAGACAAACTCAAGCTCCGTCGTCCATGCATCTCTTCCATCTTAGACTTGGAGCTCATCAGAGCTGTATTCTCCATTACAAGGCTAGGCCGATGAGCTCAAACATTGGCCAAGTGAGATCGCCACTTTATGAAAATGTATAAATGCATATTTTCTAAAGCTAAAAGCATTTGTTTTGCATTATTTATCATTAAATCCTCTAATTTATATCATTTTTGTGTTTTATGTTGTTTTTGAGTCTTAGTATTAAAATATGTTTAATTATGTGTTCTTAGCTTGTTTTTATATCCAAGAATATTTTTGGTAATTTTTAGAGTCGTTTCTATGTGTTACATATTTGTTTTGTGTCCAATCAATAAAAACTGCTAATTTTCACATTGTAATTTTAGTTGTAGTCTTAATGAGTTTCATAGTGTGTTTTGAGTTTACAAATATGTTGTAATATATTTTTAGTAATTTCTAAAAATATTTTTTCTGTCTTAAGTAGTGTTTATGATATAAACGAATTAGGTTTGTACCATATTTTTGTTCATAAGTTTTTATGTGTTTTTAGTTTATTTTCTATTTTTAAAAAATCATTATAAATATTTTGTTTATATAATAATTAATTTTAATGGGTTTGTTAATTTTAAATTTGAAATCTAGAAGAAAAAGAAGCAAAACGACGTACAAAAAGGCAAAAATGGACAATATATACAAATAATGCTTGCATCAGCACATGTATCAACATGACGTCAGCCAAAAAAACAGAAAAGAAAAGAAAAGAAAAGAAAATTCTCAACTTACATGATGTAAGTTGCTGCAACTTGTCAAGTTGTAATATATAGATATATATATATATAATATATAATAAAATAATACAATAATAAATAAAATATTACAAAAATATTAATAAAATAATGAGCAGTAAAATTTTTACTACTATAAACATCAAACCCCTCCCCTCATTTTACCATCCGAAGTTCTTCTTTTTTAATTTTTTTAGAGTTGAGTCTTAAGCTCAACAATTCTCTTTTTAGGATCAGATGCTAGTAGATCACTCCTCCAACCCCACAAAAAATAATAAAATAATGCCTGAATAAGTGTAGAGAGTTTGGTGAGGCAAATAGATCATCTTGTATGCATAGCATATTGGTATAGTTTTTAACTCTATATCTGTGTTGTAATTATATTTTTATAGAATAAATTATATTTTTCGTGTTTTAAATAATTATTGTTGTGCTGTCAATTTTTACATAAATTCAGTCATATTTTCTTTATGTAATTTAATTATGGTGCATAATTAATATTAATAATAATTGAATAATGTTTAATTTTATGGAATATCTTTTACTATAATATGACTTATTATATTATCGATTTTAAATATTTCATAAAACGATGTTCTGTCAAAATTAATGCAAAATTTTATTCCATTAAAATATAATAATTTTAGTTTGTTATTATTCTTTCTATCTTAAAATTATGTTGATTATAATTATAGCGATAACGATTATAAATTTTATAATTAGTGCATCAAATTACTAATGAGAGTTAGTTATTTTGCTACTTTTTATAGGAAAACCCTTATTATATTATAGCTTGCTATATTGTCGCTTTAGTTTGACGTATAGAAATAGTAAATGTATTTGCAATTAACGAGAAAAGATATAATAAGTCAAATACTTTAGATAATTATTATTTAAAGTTAAAATTCATATCAGTTACAAAACATGCACGAGATACTCGAAGCTTCACTATTTTTAATTTTATGTTTTAAAATCTTATTTAAAATTGTTAAAAATATTATTTTCTTTTAAATTTTGTAAAACCATTGTCATTTTAAACCAATAAATTATCAATCTTTCAGAATCCCACCTTTTTGTGGATATGACAACTCATATTGCACTGTAATTAACTGCGTTTTAGAAACATTTTGGGCGATACATCAAAATTTGGCGCCATTGCCAAGGAGGTACTGTTATTTTGTCAGATTGCTGAATTAACCGGGAAACCAAGTAAGTACTCGATCCTTATCTTGTAAATAATGTAAATATTGTCATTTTAATTTTTAATTATTGAGTTAAATAAGCAACTATTCACGTAGGTTACTATTCACACACTGTTCACTATTCATAAAAAAATAAATAAAAAATCTAAAAAATAAAAAAATATTCTCCTTTAATTATGTTTTGTATAATATTGTTGTTTGTTAGTTTTAGTTTTAGATTTAGGTTTTTGAACTTAGAAATAAAATTCATAAAACTTTAGATTTAGGTTTTTCATAAAAATAAATTGTGGTTTTGCAAAAAGTATGCTTTAAGGAAGTTTTGTTTGGAGGTTAATATTGGTTTGAAAACCTTTCCTATAACCAATTATTTTTGAAGATTATTTCTACGCCAGTCATTCTGAGAACATTGTTTTGACGAAGAGGTTGGTTTTTAAGGAGGCCTCGCCCCACCAATCTTTCCTAAGAGCATTCTTAAAGTATATAATTCTCAAAAATTTACAAAATAAATAGGGCAGATGCTTTTCACTTACTACTTTATTTTCTTTAAATAAAGAAAAGCTAAGTATCTTGTCTTTTGTTTGGATTCCCTTCTTGTAAAATTCAAAATTAAAAAAATAAAAAGATAAAAAGAAACATTTAGGGTTAATGCTTCCACATAGAGACAAACTAGGTTGATTTGCAAAAACACCTAACCTAGGAAACCCTAGTGAACAATCATCAAACTGTTCTCCACATTTTCCAATTTTGAGTTCATTTGCGATGGCATAACTTGGAAAGAATCCTCAAAGGATGTTGGTGAAAAATTTCATGCACCTAACTCACAATGCCTTCATGTATCGTGTCTCCACCAAATCTGCCATAATAGGACTTAAAGCCTAGCATGATTCAAGGTTTGCCAACCTTTTTTGGATTGAAAAGCAAAGGTTCTTACATTCATATTCATGAATTTAAGGAAATTGTCACCACTTTCAACAACCACCCTGATATTGCTGATTCTATCAAATTAACATTCTTTCTTTTTCTCTGAAAGATATAGCCAATAGCTCGCTTTATTCTTTAAGACCTCGATTTGTTGAATCGTGAGATGACATGACAACTGCTTTCTTCTATAAATACTATCCATATCAAAAGACCAACAATCTTGAGAAACAAATTTTGAGTTTTCCCTAAAATAGTCATGAAATTTTTTATAAAGCTTGGGAAAGATTCAAGGATTTGTTACGTCAATCTCTTCACCATGGTACAAGAATTGGCATCTTGTCAGCTTCTTTTATGAAGGACTCATAAGTTATGATTGCGAATATCTATAAGTAATATGCAATGGAAAATTCTTACACAAGGATCCTGAAAAGGCTAAGGATTTTCTTGATGAATTTGTTGTGAAAGTTCATTTGTGGATTGAATTAGATACTAATGATAGTACTAATAAGTCTCGATCAACTGGATTTCATCATCTGAAGCAAGAAGATAACTACATCCTTAAGGTTCAAGTTGAAAATCTCAGAAGGGAGTAAGAAATCCTTAAAGCAATGAATGAGAAAGGAATCAAGTTGTCACAAGAGCTGAATCGCAATGAATACATTTTAGGTGTGTAAGAGTTGAACAACCATAGGACTATCATGCTTGTCACGAAAGGATAGAAGAATATGAGGAATAATGTAATGCCTTAAGGACATATCATAAACCTTATGCTCCTTATCATGAAATTTTCAATCCTAATGGAAGAAATAATTTGAATTTCAATAGGAAAGAATTCAAATAGAAATCAATGGGAAATTCAACAAGAAATGTATTCAAGAGAATACATTGCTCCTCAACATGATCTACACCTATCAAGTAAATCTCTTGAGGAAACATTACAAGCCTTCATTGAAGCACAAAGCATGTCAAATCAAAAAGTTGAAGCTTCTTTCACACAAATGACAAAATAAATCTTGAAATTAACTAAAAAATGTTCATCTCAAACTTAGGTCATTTCAAAAGGATAAAACATGATACAAACCTCCAACAAGAGAAGAATGATGAAGAGTTTAGTCATGTTGCTGCTCGTAGTGATAAATCATTTGAAAATTCATCAAACATTGCATACGCGAGTAGGGAAGAAGTTGTTCCATAAAGACAAGAAGAAGAAGTGAATAAGCTGATGGTAAAGGATCCTTTCACTCAAGCTCTTCAATCCACTAAGAAAATACCAAAAAGTTATGAACAAATCTTGGAACACCTGAAGAAAGTTTGGATCAACCTTCCTTTGCTGCAAATAATCAAACAAGTGTCGGCTTATGCCAAAGTGATGAATGACCTATGCACTTGAAAAGAAAGCACAATGTCACAACAAATGCATTTTTGACTTAGTAAATACGTGCAGTTCTTGAGTAAAGGGCATCGATCAAGTATAAAAATCTAGGATGTCCTACAATCATTTGTCACATAGGAAACCATGAAATCACTCGAGCCTTGTTAGACTTAGCAATGAAAATCAATCTCATACCTTATTCAATTTACTCGTAACTAGGACTTGAAGAGACTAAAACCACATCTGTAGTCTTGCAATTGGCAGATTGATCCATTAAGGAACCACGACGGATAGTAGAAGATGTTTTGTTGCAAGTTGATAAGTTCTATTATCCCGTGGATCTTCTTATCTATCAACTCAATGTTAGGTGAACATGGAATAAAAAATTCCTATCATCTTCGAAAGACCTTTCTTAGCCATGGCTAATGCCCTTGTTAACTGTAGAAACGATTTCATGAAAATCTCTTTTGGAAACATGACTCTTGAAGTAAATGTTTTCCATATTGGGAAGCAATTTCAAAGCAATGATGAGTATTTTTACACTAAAATCAGTGATGAAGCAGTTCAAGAAGAATTTCTAATGTGAACCAATTTGCTAGAAGAAATCTTCCAAAGATTTGATCTTGAAAATCCCGATCCTATTTCTAATATTCCTAACCATTCACCACACAAAAGAACAAAGTTTTGTTAACTACATTTTGAAAGGTTGTTGCTGGAAGGAGAAAAGCTAAAACCATCAACTGAAGAAGTCCTAAAAGTTAAGTTAGCCCCACTTCCTAAAGGACTGAAACATGCATTCCTAGGAGCTGATGATTCTTTTCCTATTAGCGTCTCATCCAAACTCGATAAATCACAAGAGCAACGGTTAATCAACATGTTGCATGACCACAAAACTGCATTAGGTTGGACAATAACTGATATCAAGGGTGTTAGGCACTTAATTTGCTCTTATCATATTCATTTGGAAGAAGGTGCTAATCTAAGAAGAGACCTTCAAAGAAGGCTGAACCCAATAACGAAAGAAATTATGAAGAATGAAGCTTTGAAACTATTAAACATGGGTATCATTTATCCTATTGTAGACAGTAAATGTATCAGTCCAACTTAAGCTACATTTCAAAGATGCATGATGAGCATTAGAAGATTAGGAAAAGACAACATTTTCATGTTCTTTTGATACTTATGGTTTTTGGCGTATGCCATTTGGACTTTGTAATACTCTAGCTACATTTCAAAGATGCACAATGAGCATTTTCAATGACATGGTTGAAAAGATTATAAAAGTTTTTTTGAATGATTTGACTATCTTTTGTGATTCGTTTGACACGTGTCTACTCAACTTGAAATCTATTTTGAAAAGATGTAAAGAGAAATGCCTGGTATTAAATTGGAAAAAAATATCATTTTATGGTTATAGTTCTTGTATGTATTATCTTTGAAAGAGAAATTGAAGTTGATCCCACTAAGATTGTACTTATTTCAAACATGCCTATTTCTAAGACTATTAAAGATGTTCGATTTTTTTAGGGACATGCTAGGTTTTTTCAGAGGTTCATTCAAAATTTTTTAGCCATATCAAGACTATTGTGTAACCTTCTAATAAAAGATGCAGTGTTCGAATGGATTTCCAAACACTAATATCTAAGCTGACCTTTACACCTATCATGCAATCCCCTGATTAGAGTTCGTCATTCGAAGTCATATGTGATGCAAGCAATTACATTGTAGAAGCCGTTTTCGGACAATGAAGGAAGGAAAACCCTTTGTATAGTGTACTATGCAAGTAGAACTTTGAATAACGCTTAAATGAATTGCTCAACCACTAAGAAAGTGTTACTTGCTATAGTGTTTACTCTTGACAAATTTCATTCATATCTGATTGGTTCACCAATCATTGTCTTTACAGATCATTCAGCCCTTAAGTATCTCTTTTCCAAAAAGGATGCTAAGGCCTGACTTAGCTGGTGGATCTTTTTTCTACAAGAGTTTGATTTGACCATTAAAGATAAGAAAAGAGTTGAGAATGTGGTAGTTTACCACTTATCTTGTTTGGAATTTAGTGGTTCTGTCAATAGTCCACCAATTCATAATGAAGTTCTTAATGAAAATCTATTCTCTGTCACCAAGTTTCCTTAGTATGCACACATTGTCAATTACTTGGCAATTAGAGAAATTCCATCTGCTAGGAGTAAGGCTAGCAATTTGTGTTCGCATGTCGTGTTCGTGTCAATACGTTTACAACACGACACAATTAAACTAAGTACGAACACGACACGATTAATAAACATACTTAAAATACAAACATAAACACGACATGCCTAAAACACGTTTAACACGACACAACACAACACACTTAAAAAATTTTATTATATAATTTTTTATTATATAATTTTTTTTAATTTTGACTATCAAAAGTTTAAAAATTAAAATTTTTTACTGTACGAATTTTTTTTACTATGAACTAAGAAGTCTTTATTAATGTCAAAGATATAACAATATTTAATTATTGACTAAAAAGTCTTTATTAATGTCAACGATATAACAATATTTAATTATTGAATATTTGAAACTGTATTTTCTTCCAATCTATAAATTTCAACTAACTAAGATTGGACAAAAATTAATTTCAACACCAGCACCTTGAAACATAAGGGATGCCAGCAACTTGAAACAAAACACAATGGGCAACGTTTATATAGAGGAAAAAGGAGAGCAGCGTTTCTTCGCTTTCGATGTGGGATTTTTGTTTCAAAACTTTAAAATCACAATAAATATATTTGAAGTCTTTTTTAAAACAAAAACTTTGTTTCACCTGGGTGGTGGGCTGGCACGTAATCTCCCTTGGGAGGGAGGTTCAATTCCCTGCAACCTCTAAAACTTGAATTTTTTTTATTTTAAGTTTAAACGTGCTATAAACTTGTTAAAGCGTATTAAACGTGTTAGCACGAATCCAATACGTTTATTTTCGTGTTATTCGTGCTAACCCATTTATGGCCTATTTAATATATGTGCGGTTTAAACCCATTTATCTCGTCTCATTTTCATCTCGTGTCATTGTGCTGTGCCTAAAATTGCCGGCTCTAGTTGGGAGTTTGCAAAATAAAGGAAAGTTTTTGGTTGAAGTATGTAACTTCTACGAGGATGACCCTTACCTTTTCAAATACTGTTACGATTAAATCATGAGACATTCTATTCCTAAAGATGAAGTGTTTAGTCTCTTAAAACTCTATCATACTGATACATTTGGTGGTCATTTTTCTACAAAGAAAACTATTGCAAAAATTCTACAATGTGGTCTTTATTCACCCATTTTGTTCAAAGATACTTATCACTATTGTTATTCTTGTGAAAATTGTCAAAAGTTAGGTACTCTGTCTCGTCGCTATATGATGCCTGTAAACCTAATTATCACAATAGAAATGTTTTATTGCTGGGAAATAGACTTTATGGGACCATTTCCATCTTTTTCTAGGTACTTTTACATCCTCCTTGTTGTAGAGTATGTTTTAAAATGGGTTGAAACCATAGCATGCCATTCCAATGATAACGCAACTGTTGTGAAGTTCTTGAAAGAAAATGTTTTATCTAGGTATGGTACACCACGTGCTATAATCAGTGATCAAGGCACGCATTTTTGTAATTGTTCTTTGAAGCTTTAATGCAAAAGTATAGTATAATTCCTAAGGTTTCGACTGCTCATCATCCACAAATAAATGGTCAAGCTAAGTTAGAAAATAAGGAGATCAAACAAACCTTAGAAAAACCGATGAAACTAGATCTCAAAGATTGGTCTTTACATCTTTAAGATGCACTCTAGGCATAATATACAGCTTACAAAGCTCCAATATGAATGTCTCCCTCTAGGCTCGTCTTTGTAAAACCTGTGATTCACCTATAGAACTTGAACATAAAGCTTGTTAGGCTATTATAGCTCTGAACTTTGATCTTAATGCTGCAGGTATTGAGTGGAAACATCAACTCTCTCAACTTAAAAAATTGAGGAATAATGCTTATGATAATTCACGGATCTACAAAGCAAAGATGAAAGCAATTTATGATAAGCAAATTCTAGGGAAGAACTTTGAGCCAAATCAATGAGTTCATCTTTATGAATCTTGTCTCCACCTTTATCCTAATAAGTAGAAATCACGATAGACTGGTCCATATATTTTGAAACAAGTCTTTCCAAGTAGAGTTGTTGAAATCGAAGATCCGAATGAGGGATGAATACTTAGAGTAAATGGCGAAAGACTAAAAAGCTACATAGAATGGTTAATTGAGCTTGAAGAGGCTTCTATCATGGCTCTAGTTTATCAAACGTGAGTAGTCTCTTTTACTTTCACTTGTACATATTTATTTTTGTGCTTTGTTTTCTCATTTTGTTGGACTATGTATTTCTTAAATTTTCATAAAAAAATTCAAAATTTGAAATCAAAAATTAAAAATAATTCATTTAAAATGGTTGAGATTAATGAGGTTATGATCAATTGTGATTAGCATGCACTTTGCATTTGTGGTCACTTGAAACGCATTTTAAAGAATTTGAGGGTGAAAGTGATTTTAATTTTTGAAAAAAAAAATAAAGTCCTGGGAATTTGACATTAAAAAACCCAGTTTGTAATATATGGTTGTACGTTTGTTTTAGTCCATTTAGTTTGGTTTGTTAAGTTTGTCATGGATGATCTCTTAATTGTGTTAATTTAGGTAATATTTTTGCTTCTTTTACTATTTTTTTATATATTGGGGACAATGTACAATTCATATTGAGGACAATGTATAATTGAGATTGAGGGAGAGGGCTGAGCATCAATACAGTGCAATTTTTTTTTTCTATTTTTTCTCTAATTTTATGTGTTTTATAAAAATTTTTCATTTCTTGTGTGTAGTTTTATTGATTTTGTGAGTCGTTAAACTAAAAATTAAAAGAAAATGTGTTTTGTAAATATTAGTTTCTTATTAATTAATGTGTTATTATTTTTTATTGATTTCTGAATTTCATATTAATGTAATATCATTTTTCTATTCTTTGAATTGTCCAACTTTATGCACTTTCAAAACATCCATTTTATTTTAACATGTCTATGTGTTTATTTTTCAAGGTGTTTGTAAGCCATTCTTTTTATACGCATAGTAATGCTTAATTTGGTGGTAAGTCAAAGCTATGGATATTTGAGTTCTGTTATTTTGTGAAGATGAACAATTAAGGGTAGAAACATTTTCAAAAATAACTAATTAATTATCAAATGAATTAAATGGTAAATCTGTCACAACCCGCCTTTTCGGGCTATGATTAAAATCTTTTTCTTACTTACTTAGGGGCAAAAATTGAGAGAACTTTTTTTTTTCCAAACTGGATAAATATTTCACATACTATAATTTTCGAAAACTTTCAAAATACTTTCACAATCTTGTATTTACATAAACATTCTTACTTTACAACATTTTTCTGTTCAAACTCTTCTTTTCGAAATAACTTTTAATACACATAGCGGAAACAATCATTAGCGGACTCCATACCCGATCTGCACACATCATCCGTCCACCAGCTCATCGTTAGAATTTATTCTGACCTTCTTGTCGGAATACCTACAGCATAAAATACTTGATGAGCTAATGCCCAGTAAGTCCCATAAATCCCATATGGGCAATCAAATGAATGCATGATTCGATTATTCTTTCTTATAAACTTTCCTTATCTTCATCGTTTCTTATCTTCCATTAGGGCCCAAGTGTTCGTACCATTGTGCAATTTCATTAGGGTCTATGCAACACCATGACCATATTTTATCCTTTAAACTCCCCTTACTTCAGGAGTCGGTACGACAGTTTTCTTAACTTTTGGTGACATTTTACCAGTTCTTTTTAATATGGTTGTCATACCAGGCATGAAATGATATTCACATGTTATCCATAAAACATAAGTTCGTATGCATTGTAGAGTACCCACAAGTACCTATTTCATAAACATACATGTTTTCATGATCGTGTACACAAGTGCACCATATATCGCATGTAACAATACATAACATGATATACGCTCAGGTATTTTAATTGTATACACACAGGTACCAAATCTATATCTCTAGGCATTCATTTTATAGCAACAAACAAGTTCACATTGGAATTTATACCCCTAATATGCATATTCTCGCATTCTACACCTACCATTTTATGCTGTAGGTGGGAAGGGTACTTACTTGCTTTTGTGCACTGCAAAATCAACTTTGATCTTCGGTCTCCTAGACTCCTAGGATCCTGTTGGCCAATTACAAAACTTATTAGCCAATTTCAATACGTTTCGTCACAAAACATTCATTACGTAATTGTTCGAATTGTATAACTATACACAACTCTATAAATACTAATTTTTTTATTTATGTCGAATTCTACCCTATCGTCATTTATGAAGAGTGAAAATCTTCCTAATCGCTTTATTTTCTTACTTAAGGCCCTTCTAGAGCCTTTTGGGTTATTCGGCCAAAAATGACGATTTTGCCCTTCGTGGTCTTACCGACCTATTTGAGCTTGGTTTCATTCTTTTAATAAAAACGGCCACACATTAATTTCAAAATATTGTCCTAGTGGCTCACATCCCTTTATTTGACACTTAAGCCCTATTTTCATAAAACTTTACGGTTTAGCCCCTGAATCGAAAATTGTGACAATTTTGCCCCCGGGGCTAAAATTTTCTGTTTACACTAAAAATTCCTATTTTTCATGAGAAACATTTTTTCTTGAAGTACCATACCTCAAATCATTGTAAAAAATGGCGTTTTTGTCATTTTACCAAGTTTTCACTTTTAACAAATTCTTGAAAATTTGAAAACTCACAAACGGTTGAGTTTTTCGACGAACCGTTTGCATTGCCTAACAGTTTTGTCGAGATCTACAACTTTTGTATTTTAAATTTTCCCAAAATCTTACTGTGCAGGGGTGTTTTTGGCTATTTTCCATTTCTGCCGAGAAAGAAAGTTTTCTTTCAATTTAGTCTCTTGGACGTTTTTGTCAAATTCCTTTTCAAAATTTCAAATCTACCCCTGCAGAGTCTATTCCATGCCTTACTCAGGTCATCTTCGTGCTCAAACCTCATTTTTACACAATTTAACCATAAACTTGCAAAAATATGATTTTATGCAAAAATTGCCATTTTGCACCTTAAATCAAAATTTCATCATCTAACCTGGTCATTCATCATATTCACATACAATGCCATCAAATATAAGCTTAAGAGCTCATATGGGTTTGAGAAAATAGAAATCAAACAAAATTTCAAAACTTTAAATATCAAAACTTACCAAAATAACTTCTTTTCGATTTCTAGCCTTGAAATCCCTTTTTGATCTGCCTCTAAGCCTCCTTTTCATGCAAAAATAACATGGGTTAATATCTCCCCTTCAACCCATGAAAAACCCCTTGAAAACTCAATAAAAAGTTTGGAATTTTACCTTTAATCTTGTAAAAATCCTTGGGGCTTGCTTCTAAAATTGTTTTGGGGTTATTTTTGCAAGGTTTGGAGTTGAGAAAATTTTTTGAAAGTTTCCTTCAAGGGCTGCCGAACTTGGGAAAGAAGAAAGGAAGGAAATTTTATGATAACCAAGCCTTAAATGCATTCTTATCCACTTGATGACTAGTGGTCACCTACTTGATTACTCTCTAGGTGTCCTCTTACTAGTGGGCCACATTTCAAGGCTTGGTGGCTCAATCAAATTCAATTGGGTGTCCATTTTATGGGGCCCAAAATTTACACAGTGTAATTTTTTATCACGTAGCATTTTTCTTATACTGCCATGGTCAAATCGATGTACTTTCTATCCTTAGACTGTATAAAAATATTTAACTTACTTTTCGTTCAATTTTGGAGGCCAATCATAACATTTTTCGTATCTGTATTTTCACTTAGCAGTATTCTTATACTGCTTTGACCTCCTTCTTACTCCAGATTAGGGTTCGGACAACTCCTGTGTCCTAATTGCATTCTAGTCGTTCATTCATTTATACCACAATTTCATAATTAATTGTGATATAAATTCATTTTATGGATATTATTCACAGATTTCTGAGTAATTCAACTCATAAAATCTATATTTTACCATATCGAACGTTTCATCATATTTCCCATAAAAACATGCAATCAATGTCGTTTATTCATACTTTATCATAATTTTGTACAAAAATTACAACTTTTACAAAAATCATATTTTTAAAAGTAAATTCATTAATTAAACCAAATAAAATATTAGGTTTTATTA
>CAMOHE010050802.1:0-25730 GCA_946598075.1 Artocarpus hirsutus | reverse complement strand
TTTAAAGAATTTGAGGGTGAAAGTGATTTTAATTTTTGAAAAAAAAAATAAAGTCCTGGGAATTTGACATTAAAAAACCCAGTTTGTAATATGTTGTTGTACGTTTGTTTTAGTCCATTTAGTTTGGTTTGTTAAGTTTGTCATGGATGATCTCTTAATTGTGTTAATTTAGGTAATATTTTTGCTTCTTTTACTATTTTTTTATATATTGGGGACAATGTACACTTTATATTGGGGACAATGTACAATTTAGATTAGGGGAGAGGGCTATGCATCAATACAGTGCAATTTTTTTTTTCTATTTTTTCTCTAATTTTATGTGTTTTATAAAAATTTTTCATTTCTTGTGTGTAGTTTTATTGATTTTGTGAGTCGTTAAACTAAAAATTAAAAGAAAAAGTGTTTTGTAAATATTAGTTTCTTATTAATTAATGTGTTACTATTTTGTATTGATTTTTGAATTTCATATTAATGTAATATCATTTTTCTATTCTTTGAATTGTCCAACTTTATGCACTTTCAAAACATCCATTTTATTTTAACATGTCTATGTGTTTATTTTTCAATGTGTTTGTAAGCCATTCTTTTTATATGCATAGCAATGCTTAATTTGGTGGTAAGTCAAAGCTATGGATATTCGAGTTCTGTTATTTTGTGAAGATGAACAATTATGGGTAATAACATTTTCAAAAATAACTAATTAATTATCAAATGAATTAAATGGTAAATCAAAGTTAAAAATAAAAAAATAATAAAAAAAGAAATAAATAAATAAAGTGTGTAAAGTTAGTAAATCAATGAATAAAAGTTGGATAAATTTAGTTTCATAGTGCCTTTAACTCGAGTAAGTAAGTTTTATGAGGTGCTTCAATACCCAGTACTTAAGCCAATTGGTCTAGAAGTTACTGATCCAAAACTCACTAAATGGGTTATGGAGAAAGCTTAAGAGAGCCAGATATTGCACTATCTATAGTTATGAAGTTTATTTAAATTTAGTTTATATTTCTATTTTATGTTTCTATTCTCATTTGTTCTAATCAATAATTTTAAAGTGTTGCTGCCCGTAGGAGTGATTTGAAGCAAAATACTAAAACAATTTTATTCTTAGTTTTTAATAAAAATTCATAATTATTCATTATTTCTTTATGTAGTAAGTCTGGCTTGCATACAATCTCTTAAATAGCACATAAACTATTTAAATAAAAGTTTTGTTTTGTTAGTCTATCTAGTTAGGTGAGTTAAATTACAGTTACATGGTATGCATTACGTGGATATTAAGCAATAATTTTAAAATTATATCACCTTAATTGCTAGGGACTAATAATAAGCTGGTTAAGAAGTGTGAAGAACATGTAAAAGTGCACATTTTCTAAAGCTAAAATAATTTGTTTTGCATTATTATTTGTCATGAAATCCTCTAATTTATAGCATTTTTGTATTTTATGTTGCTTTTGAGTCTTAGTGTTAAAATATGTTTAATTATTTGTTTTTAGTGTGTTTTTATGTTTAAGTATATTTTTAGTAATTTTTAGAGTCGTTTTCATGTTTAAATATTTGTTCTATATCTAATCGATAAAAACCACTAATTTTCACGTTGTAATTTTATTTGTAGTCTTGGTGAGTTTAATAGTGTGTTTTGAGTTTACAAGCATGTTGTAACATGTTTTACTAATTTCTAAAAATTCTTTTTTTGTCTTAAGTAGTGTTTTCGGTATAAACAAATTAGTTATGTACCATATTTTTATTAGTAAGTTTTATGTGTTTTTAGTTTATTTTTTATTTTTAAAAATCATTGTAAATATTAGGTTTGTAGAATAATTAACTTTAAAGTGCTTTCTAATTTTAGATTTGAAATATAGAAAAAAAAAACTAAACAAAATAGACAAATACTGACAACAAAAACAAATAGTGCTTATATCAACACTTGCATCAGCATGACATCAGCAAAAAGAAAAAGAAAAAAAAAAAAGAAAATTCTCAACTTGCACAATGCAAGTTGCTGCAACTTGTCCAGTTGTGAAATATACATATATATGTATATATATAATATATACATATATAATAAAATAATAAATAAAATATTACAAAAATATTAATAACATAATGTGAGCATTAAAAAATTTTAAAAATATAAATATCAGCTCCCTCCCCTTATTTTATCATCCAAAGCTCTTCTTTTTTATTTTTTATTTTTTATTATTATTTTTTTAGAGTTAAGTTCAACGGTTCTCCTTTTTGGAGGAGATGCTACTAGGGCATTCCTCTACCAAAAATTTTAAAAAATAATGCCTAAATTAGTGTAGAATGTCTAGTGAGACAAAGAGATGATCTTGTATACGTAATACTCTAGTATGGTTTTTAAATCTATATCTATGTTGTGATATTTATATTTTATCGAATCAATTATATTTTTCATGTTTTTAATGATTATTGTTGTGATGCTTATTTTTACATAAATTTAATCAGGTTTTCTTTATGTAATTCAATTGTGATGCATTATTAATATTAATAATAATAAAATAATGCTTAATTTTATGGAATATCTTTTCCTGTAGTATGACTTGTTATATTGTCCATTTTAGATATTTCATAAGGTGAGATTCTACCAAAATTAACGCAAAAATTTATCCTATTAAAATATAGTAATTGGTTTGTTATTATCTTTTCTATTTTAAAATTATATTAATAATGATTGTATTGATAACAATTATAATTTTTATAATTAGTGTATCAATTTACTAGTGAGAAGTGGTTATTTTGCTACTTTTTATAAAAAAACTCTTATTGCATTATAGCTTGCTATATTGTCGCATTAAGTTGACTTATAGAAATAGTAAATGTGTGTTCTACTAATGAGAAAAGATATAATAAATCAAATGCTTCAGACAATTATTATTTAGAGTTAAAATCTATGTCAGTTATGAAACATGCAAGGGATTCTCAAAGATTCACTGTTTTAATTTTATGTTTTAAAATCTTGTTTAACATGGTTTAAAAATTTTTTTTTTTGTTTAAATTTTGTAAAAACCTTATTATTTTAATCCGTTAAATTATCAATCTTTCAAATTCTCACAACTTTGTGGATATGACCACCCTTATGTACTGCAATTGATCACAACTTTGTGGATATGACCACCCTTATGTACTGCAATTGATCGCAATTTAATAAACATTTTAGGTAATAAATCACTACTCACTTGATGCCATTATGATTTCGGTAAATTCAGATCTTTGTGAATCTTCAAAGAATGTCTCCAATTGTCATAGATCTCTTTGCCTTGTTGTAAAACTTGTCAAAATTTCAGCACTCATCACAAAACATCGTGGATTTTTGCATCTTCACTGCAGATCTATGTAGAGAAATAGACGCTAACATCGTGGAAACGAACAAAGAAGAACATCATTATCGTCATGAGAGCTACAGGCGCTGTCGCCTTGGCTAGATCTGTTTCGTCCTAGTTGTTTCCTACTCCTCCGCCACTTTTCAAATTCACAGCCCCGTTGTCGCCGCTGTTGTAACTGCTGTCACCACATCCAGTTGTTATTGTTGTTGTTTTGTTTTTTCCTGGTTTTGATGGTATGTAGTGGCTATTGGTGATGCCGTCCGTGCTGGTGATGTCCAATGATGTCATCGATGAACTGTAGATGAGGCAATTATGGCATCAAGGGGAAAGAGAGTGGAAGAGAGGAGAAAAAAATGTCCCGATAGGACACAAAAATGTCCCAGTGGACATGTACCATATTTATGCCATAAGAATGTTTCGTATTTTGTGATGAAAATAAAAATTCAGTCTAAAAAAGTGGATTTTATGTGTAACCCCTTAGTAATGCCACATTGGGCCTAGCAAGGGCTGATGCCTCCACTTGCACATGTGGATTCTTTCTAATATAAGTCCAACATTTTTCATGGCACTTTTTTTTTCCTTATTTTGCCCCATTCAAATTTTTGATATGCAATATATACATTAAAGATTTTAGAAAAGTTTGAATTATGCCCTATTTTTTTATCTTTTAAATTTTGATAAACTTATATTTCAATTTAAAAATCCTAAATAAACAGAAACTCTGTAGTGTCATGTGGTAAATTTGTATTTCAATTTAAAATACTAAATAAACAGAAACTCCATAGTATTATGTGAAATCATAATTCTGTGAACTAAATTTCAAAAATTGAATTAAATCAAACAAAATAGTCGTAATTGTTTTAATTAAAAGTTTTGTTTAATTCATGCCCCAAGGAAAAAAAATTTCAGGCTCCGCTAATGAAGGCTACGCGAATCCACCCTTACCACGACAACAATGTGAACCATGGATTGGAGACGAGGCTTTGATTTTGGCAGTCCTAGTTGAGGAACAAGACGACCTTGAACGGAGGATTAGGAGTGGGGGGTATCAGCACCCGAGAGAGAGCTAGATCAAATCTTTATTTTTCTTATATTTAAATTTCACAATTTTTTATGTTTAAAATTTATTTTATTTAATATCTCACAAAAAATTAATGTATAAATTAGTTAATAAATGCTTGAAATGATGTTATTCCTTATAAATTAGTAAGAGTGGTAATGATAGTTTTAAACTTTATTTGGTTCGGAGGTTCTTATGAGTGACTATAAAAATATAAAAATATAAGGGTTAATTTCACTAACGACCTTTAAAGTTTACCTTTAATTTCATTTTAGTGCCTCACTTTTAAAAAGTCTCATTTTGGTCCCTAACTTATTACTTTGTCCCAATTTTGGCCATTTCGTTAGTTGAACGTTAAGTTTTTGATGGAAAAACATGTGCTATTCATGTGATAGACAATTAAATTAGTAAAATTTGAGGCAAATACCCTCGTGACTAAAATTGAAAAGAATGTAAAGTTCATGGACCAAATCTAAAAAATATTTAAAGTTTAGGGACCAAAACTTAAAACTATATAAGGTTCAGGGACCATTTCTTGACTTTATTATCTTGATTATATTTTGTATAAGTTCAATTGCTTAAACATATCAAAATGGCAAAAAAGGTTGATGAATAATCATTAACAATTAATTAACAACAAAATATTAAAATACCAAAATAAAATCATTTTGTCATCATTTTTCACAAACTTCACATCTTGTCCCAATAATATTGCATGCTCTTTAATTGCTGTCTTAAATTGAGAATGATCACTAAATATTTCACCCAATTTGAAAATTTGTTTCGCCATGTCTGTTTCAGAAACATAAGCAAATACAAATGTAAAACAAAAGCTACGAACATAAAAAAAAAAAAAGCTAACATATTATTCTTTTATTGTTAATTTATTGTCATTCATTCAACATCAACTTTTTTTTTTAATCATTTTGATAGATTTAAGCAATTAAACTTATACAAAATATAATAAAGATAATAATGTCTACAAATAGTCCCTGAACTTTATATATTTTCAGTTTTGGTCCCTAAACATTAGATATTTTTTAGATTTAGTTCATGAATTTTACATTCTTTTAAGTTTTAATTTCAAGAGCCCTTACCTCAAATTTTACTTAGTTTAGCTGCTTATCAAATGGATAACACATTGTTTTTTCCATCCAAAACTTAATGGTCAACTAATAGAAGGACCAAAATTAGGACAAAGTAATAGGTTAGAGACTAAATGAGACTTTTTTAAAAGTGAGGGACTAAAATAGGACAAGAGGTAAATCCTAAGAAGCATTAGTGAAATTAACCCTAAATATAGAGATATCTTAGACATTTACATCATAAGAGGGGCGAACAGAGTGTTTTAACTAAATAAAAGGATATTTCAGTATTTGTCAGCCAACAATATGTTTGGTTATTTCCGGCTTCTTACTCTTTCTTCATTCATTGTCATAGTTATGTGGTAGATACAAATAAGGAATAAGCTAATGGAGGGGGAAGGAATCACAAGAATAATTGAAAGAAGCAAAACCTTGCACTTATTAACGTTTACAAAACGAATGAAAGAATTTGATATATGTGGTAACAGTATCTCACACAATATACAAATCAAATACAAACAAATTGAATATCAAATTATACGCATAAACGAATTTTGAATACGTTTAGAAGAATCTAGATCGCTTGCATTCAGGAGGGAGGCCTTGAGGGAAGCGTTTGAAGTCAGTGCAGTAGTTATAAACCATGTACTTCTGTTGCACCCACCGGAGTCTGTTCCGACCGGCAGCATCAAGACCCTGATCCTGCCACATGGCATCCTCAAGAGGGGCGGAAGTACTCTTTGAGTCGCAGCTTGATTTTCCAGCTGACCAAACACAAGCATTGGCCTTGAAGTTCCTGTAAGAGGCAGTGAAAGGAGCTTTTGTCCAGTCAGTCTTGACAAGCCCACCTCTTGTTGCCCAGTCATCAGCATTCCACAAGCTTGAGTAAATCCTCATTGGTTGGCTCTTGGGAAATGGGACGCCGGCTGATGATTCCAAGTTGTTGAACACCCTGATTGGAATGTTGTCCACCAAAAATCTGCTCAAATATTGAATTATAAATTGTTAGTTAAGCTAATTGTATTGAGTAATATTAATGGCAATTAACGAATGCATTTTGTAATATTTTTCCTTACATAATGCGCTGCTTGTTCCAAACAATAGAATAGGTGTGGAAGGCCTTTGTGGGGTCAAACCAAAGATGGAATTGTTGCTCTCTGTTTCCCTTTCCTTGACTGAAGACATTTGTATGAAGTGTGTAAGGATCTCCGGATGAGTTTCCCAAAAACTCAAAGTCAATCTCGTCATGTGTTGGTCCTTGAGAAGATAACTGCAAACATATATATAGTATATGTCAATTTCAAGTACTTCGAAGTTAGCCAGAATATAATTAGAACATATATAGAAAGTAACAAAAGATAACATATATGTTGCTATTACATAGTATGCAGTGACGGTGCCAGCTGAATTCCCAGGTACAAGTTTGATTTGCATGTCGATCCTACCGAACAAGTACTCCTTTTTCGATTGGAAACCTGACCCGGAAGCCTTGTCGAGAGTGAGGGTGAGAAGTTGACCTCCATTCAGTATTTGAGCTCGGTGATCACCCCAAGTGATGTCGAAGTCTTGGTAGAAGTTACCAGCCATGGCAGTAGCCAATAGGCAAGAACTCATGATCATGAAGAAAGGAATCATAGGCACAATATTGGACATTTTGATAATTTACCAATTCAGATAGAGCTCTAGAGGGAGGAAGGAAGGAGAAGTATTTGGTTTTCTAGATATAGGAAGAGGAGAGGTTTTGTTTGATGAAGAAATCCAAGCAAGAAAAGCCTTTATATAGAATCCGTAAAAGCGATAAAAGTTCAAAACTTGCCAGCCTTAAAAAGTGGGGATATGGCTGTGGATACATAGTAATACGGCAATAGCCAGATAGAATATTGTATAAGAAGAGACTTTTTAACTAGTTTTGTGTTACCAAAACAGAACGCGATATTGGTTCAGCTGGCAAAGAGACCAAGTTGGTGACAGGGTGTTGGATAGGACTTGATACTTTATAGGAAGAAGCATAGGAAACTTTATTTAAGAAAGGACCCTGTTCTGGGTAAGGCAAAAAACTAAAAGCGATCTTTTAACATCTTCATGTGCACGGTATAAGCATGGCGGTGGGAGAGAGAAATTCAAATGCGCGTTTGGTAGGGTTTTTTTTTTCTTTTTCTTTTTTTTTTTTCCTTTTCTATTGGAAAAAAAACAAAAAAAAGAAGCTATGGGAAAGGATTTTATCATCTTTTTTTTTTTTTTTTTGACATGATCAAAAGGCTCCTGTCATTTTGAAGAATTTTTAACGTTGTGTTAGAAACAAAACACGACCTTTTAATCCTACTAAATCTGTTACTTTTTAGGGTTATTAGTTTCAATAACCGCTAAACTTTAAGGTCTTTATTTTTATTCCATAAACTTTAAAAATCACCACTTTATTTTACCCGTAAACTTTCAAAACTCCTCACTTTGTCTCTTAAATTTTTTATTTTTTTATTCAAATAGATAGAATTAAGCCCACATTATTCATACATGGGTCACATGTAAGTGCAAAAATAAGATTTTATCACTCTTAAGTTTTATTTCACGTTTACACTCACTTTACACTTTTGTTTTTTATCTGAACTCTCATTAGGAAGGGTTACTTTTCTTCTCTTTTTGATGTACAGCTCATTTAATAAGTCGATATTGTTTGTCGATATATAAATTTAAATATTAAAAGGGATGATTTATACATTAAAAATAAGGATATATTGGCAAAAAATATCAAGAAAAAATATGCATATAGACCGTTTTTAATTGAGAACTAATTAAAAAAAATTAAATGAGAGTGTAAATGTAAAACAAAACCTGAGAATAATAAAATCTTATTTTTGACCTTACAGGTGACCATATGAGAATTACGTTGGCTAAATTTTGTCTATTAAGAGACAAAATGAAGAGCTTTGAAACAAGAGCAAAATAATGATTTTTGAAATTTAAGGGTTAAAGTGAGGAGTTGAAAAGTTTAGGGGGCAAAATGAGAGATACCTTAAAGTTTAGGGGTTATTGATATTGACAACCCTATTTTTAATTTTTTATTTTGATTCTTGTCTTGTTTAATTTTTATATTATTATTTGTCTGATAATTTGTATAATCTCATCGTTGTTGTGTAGTGATTTTGTAATCTTATTATTTTGTGATTTTGTGAAAAAAACTTGTAATATGGTGTTATTTGTTAGAAAAAAGGATAATCTATAGATTCATTTCTGGCCTGCCAGATTACGCTCCAGCATCTTCTAGATTCCGCTCCGACATTTCGCATTTGGCTTCGACATCTAGCATATACCAATCCGTTCCAACATCTACTAGGTTCCGCTCCAACTGCTTGCGCCAGTGATCGAAGATGCTTGGAATTTTTTAATTTATTAAAAATAGAAATAATATAATATGTTGTTTTATTCCTACCAAGTCTTAATAGCCTGGAAATAGTTACAATGAAATCTGATAATTATTCTTTCCTTGTATGCTATTATAGCTACCACCTTAGTGGTACTTGGTGGCTCTATTCTATGGGCTTGTTTGAGAGAATTTTTTAAAAGTTGCTTTCAGAAGTGTTTTAAAGGCCAGTTTTGTAATGTTGTAACTTTTCAAAAAGTTGTGTCAGTTGTGCTAAAGGAAAAAACAACTATGATATAAAGTATCTGAGTGTTTAGTAAACTGTAGTTTTAAAAGTGCTGTTAGTTTCAAATGCTATATAATCTTGTTTGGTAAACTATAAGGCCAAATTGCTGCATGGATTAAAATGACCAAAATAAACATGGTAAAATGTAAAATTAGGAGGTCCATATGCATAAACACTAATTTTATAAAGAAATTTCTTTAATACAAAGTTTGACAAAACATAAATAATTAAATTTATAAATTTGTGTATCCTCTTCTCACTAAAACATTAATATTTGTTAATATTTTCAATCACTTTTGATAGTAAATAAGGATAAAAATATCATCGTATTCAACAATATATTATCCATCCAAAAAATTGTACATGATATAGCTATCACCTAATTCACCATATAGCCCAAGTTAAGTTGTAAAAATAAAACGCATAAACACCAAAAAAATCTGGTACATAGTAAAGCCTTTGTGTCATGCCTCGAAAACAGGGGGGTGACATATAGATTAATTTGGTTAATTAAATAAAATTTTAATTAAAAATTGCCAATTAAAGATTTAAGTAATTATGAAAATGTGATGGGTTTGAAACTTTTAAATGTATTTATCAAAATAAATAAACAGATAAGATAAAATATAATAAAATAATAAAGAGAGAGGAACACGAGTTGGGCCCCATCGGACCCCACAACTTGTGCACATTGTTGGAAAAATAGTATATAGTGAAATTTTAAAAATTTTTATATCAGAGTATTTTTCAAAACATAAGTTTGACATGCTATTTGCATAAATTAACCATATCTTACTAACCTTATATATGCTAAAAAGCTACCGCAATCAGTAAAGAGAAGTAACGTTCTAAAAGGACCTCAACCAATAGGCCTTCTTTGTTATTATCTATCCTCGATCGAAGTGAGTGTGGGCTCACGTCCTTCAGTTTTTACCACGTGGCTCTCATTTCAACCAATTGAGAAATACCCAAAGCTATAATTCGTGATTTGTGAATGATAGTTCTTTGGAGAGTTTCAGAGTTTTACTGACAGAGTCTCACTCTAGATTTCTCAACTGATCTGAATAATAATGAGACTCATTGCCTTTTATATAGAGGTTGGGTCTAGGAGTCAGTCCTTATCAAATAAGGCTTCAAAAATTTGAATCAAAATCAGATCAGAATCAATATCTGATAAAATCTATATGAAAATGCGTGATCCTTTTATTGTTCAGTCGACAGGCCAAACTAGCAATCGGCCTGCCGAACTTCCTCAATTGGCAAGCTGAACTTAAATATCAGCCTACCGAACCTCCGATAAAAGATCCCTGCGAATCTTTATTTCTCACCTAAGATTCTTGGGATAGAGCCTCAATTTTAATTCAAATAACCCAATAGAGAAGTTATTTGATTAAAACAGTCATATCTAAACAATCTCTAGGAAAATAAATATTCCTGATAATTTAACAAATTTATCTTGAATTAATTCAAAATTAATGCAACTGATAAACAGACATGAATTATCCGATCTTAATAATTCAACAAGTTTATCTTGAATCAATTTTATTACAAAATTAGTTCAACCGATAAACAAACATGAATTATCTGATTTTACTCGAATTTCAGCCAATCTGATAAATCTGACATAAGTCAATTATTATTGGAATAGTACGCCGTATCGTTACAGGATTTTTATAAGCTAGCAAAGGGAACCTAATGGAGCTATAAAGTTCAGGTTCCTAATAATTATGAAACCCAATATCCTATATATATATTTCATAATTATCAGCTCTAACGCTACTCCACTAAAAGCTTAGAACTACACTCTCGAACTATATAAAATTACAAAGCTCGTGTAGCTAAGTCTCCATGACCTATCATAATGTATCGTATCCCCATAGGATTATCCATAATCAACTTAAGGACAAGTTCTATCTTACCTTCCCGATTATTTTTATCTTACGTTCTATTTTCTCACCATCAGAAAACTTACCATCCAAAGATAGTATACCATTCAGTTACACTTATGTATCCAAATGGTTGAACGCTTTAAATTTTTAATTACAAGATAACGCATATAAAAGGATATCAACTACTCCTAAAAAAGAGCTATGGGTTCCATATCTATGAATAACAAGTCTATGTTATTAAGAGTCATGCCTCCAATGTACCGGTATACGTACTACTATTAAAATGTGGATGTCACTCTTTGATACATCAAAAGACATAAGTCAAGACAACGGGCCTACTATTCATCTTAGGATTAAGATACAATGTAAATGATTGTCTAAAGTGAATCAATTTGCCGAGAGAGAATTGTTAATCCAAATCAATTCACTTTATATCCCGATCCAACACATTATCACCTATGACAATATGCCAATGTTTCTATTCGCAAAGTCCACCTTCGATGGTCAAGACAAACCATCTTTTGTTAGGGATATAGACAACATAACAATCTTTGCATGAATAAAGTGCTTAACTTTATTCCCTCGATTGTGGATCTCATAATTTAGACCGTTAACTTAAGAATCGTGTCTTTTGCATAATCTGTCTATCATATGCCCAATTTTTAAAGTTTAGACCGACAGTCTTAGACTTTCATTTGCTTAACATACATTTAACAAATATGAATGTAAAGAGGACAAGAATTGGTATATAAATAATAAATAAATTCTTTATTGATAAAAATGACTCCAAAACATGCTACATTTTTACTTCTTAGGACATACACGTCTAACAATCTCCCACTTGCACTAGGTGAGTAAATATGACAAATCTCGCATCCTTGTAGCTTCCATATGCCTCTCGAAGACTCTCCCTGTAAGTGACTTCGTGAATGGATCAACTAAGTTGTCCTTCAATGCGATTTTGCACACCGTGACATGCCCGCCCTCGATGAAGTCCTTTATTATATGATACTTTTGATCAATATGGTTACTTTTCTTGTGAAATCTTGGTTCCTTAGCATTAGCTACCACCACATTGTTATCACAGTATAGTGATACCGCCTTGTCCATGCTAGGAACTACCTCAAGATCCCCAAGAAACTTGTAAAGTCATGCTACTTCTTTTGAAGCATCATTAGCTACCACATACTCGGCCTCCATCGTTGAATCGAAGTACAATCTTGCTTCACACTTCTCCAACTGATGGCACCGTCATCTAGAGTAAACGAAAAACCCAAATTCGATCTCCTAAAATTCAGATAGGATTAGAAATCTGAGTCAGTGTCTCCTAGAGGAGTCAAATCCTCACTCGAATACACAAGCATATACCATTGAGTCCTTCTCAAGTACTTAAGACTGCAACCTAGTGGTTCGGTCCTAGATCTGCCTGAAATTGACTTACAATTCTGATCGCATAACAAATATCCAGTCATGTGTAAAACATGCATAAGACTACATACTACTAAGGCATAAGGCACATTCTTCATGTATTCTCTTTCTTTTTCAAACTTTGGAGAGTTTTTCTTAGAACGAGTAATTCCAGACCTAAATGGTTGGCCACCTTTCTTGGAATCCTGCATTGCAAACCTCCTGAGAATTTTATCTATGTAGCTGACTTGTGACAAAGCTATCATTTTGTTTTTCATATCTCAAAAAATATGAATACTGAGAACAAAATCAACCTCACCCAAGTCCTTCATGTCAAACTGCTTGGTCAACCATAATTTGACAGACAACAACGCCCTAATGTGGTTGCCAATTAGCAAAATGTTATCTACATAGAGCAGTAGAAAAATCACATTCTCATCCTTAATGTGTTTGTACACACATGGTTCATCCACATTTTGTGAAAACCCATAAGTCTTGATCACTTGATCAAATCTTATGTTCCAAGAACGGGAAGCCTACTTGAGTCCATAAATTAACTTTAGCAGCTTACAAACCTTACCTTCTTGACCCTTAACCTTGAACCCATTTGGTTGTTCTATATATATGGACTCATCAAGATAGCCATTTAGAAAAGCCGTCTTGACACCCACTGTCGAATCTCATAATCAAGAGCAGCAACTACAGACAAGAGAAACCGGATGAAACTTAAGCATGGCTATAGGTGAAAAGGTTTTCTCGTAATCAATTCCTTCTTTTTATGTATAACCCTTAGCTACCAGTCTAGCCTTAAAGGTTTCGACCTTTCGATCCACTCCTCTCTTTCTCTTGTAGATTCATTTACACCCTATGTGTTTTACTCCTTCAGGAAGATCCATAAGCTCACAGACTTGATTAGTCTCCATATACTTCATCTCTATGTTCATAGCCTCTGTCCAGAGTTTCAAATCAACATTCTCTATAGCCTCTGCATAAGTGTAAGGATCCCTAAAATGTTTATCCGGTTCAGCCAAAAAAGCCTCACCATTGAACATATACGTATTGGATTGACGCCCGATCCTTCTATTACACTGAAGCCCCTTAGGTTGTTGTTCAGGTTCGTCTGGTTATTCTACATCGATTGGAGTGGTTTCTACTAGAACCCCAAGAGTGATTGGATCACTCCTTAACTCCTCAAGCACCACTTTGCTTCGAGGCTTTAAGTCGTCCATGTAACTCTCCTCAAGAAAAGTTGCATGAGTTGAAATCACGACTTTATTTTCCTTTGGGTCATAAAAATAACCCCATTTTGTCCCTTTTGGATATCCTACAAACATGCAAACTTCCAAACGTACTTTCAACTTATTTGCATCCTTAAACAGTATATGAGCCGGACATCCTCATATAGGAATATAGTTTAAGGATGTCTTATTGCTCGTCCACAACTTGTGAGGAGTTTTAGGGATCGATTTTAAAGGCACATTGTTCAAAAGATAACATTCGGTTTGTAGTGCATATCCCTAAAAGGATAAAGGCAATGATGAATAACTCATCATGGACCTTATCATGTCCAATAATGTCTTATTCTTTCTCTCTGCTACGCCATTCTGCTATGGAGTGCCTGGCGCAGTCAAATTGGATAAAATCTCATTCTCTAATAAGTGTTCTAAGAACTCACTAGAAAGGTATTCTCCACCTCGATCGGATCAAAGCACCTTTATGGGTCTACCTAATTGCTTTTCCACTTCAACTTGAAACTCCCTAAACTTGTCAAAAGTTTCACTTTTGTGGTGCATCAGGTACATATATCCATACCTTGAGTAATCGTCAAAAAAAGTGACAAAGTTCTCATACCCTCCTCGTGCCTGGATGTTCATCGGTCCGCAAATATCACTATGCACAAGTTCTAGAATCCCTTCGGCCTTATTGTCCTTAGAATCAAATGGTCTTTTGGTTATTTTACCCTCTAAACAAGATTTACATTGAGGTATAGATTCCACCTTTAAGTGACTTAAAGGTCCATACCTTACCAACCTTTGAATCCTATCCAAGTTAATATGACCAAGACACAAATGCCAAAGATAAGTCTTATTAGAGTGAGAAGTTTTAAGTCTTTTAGAGTTATTATCATTCATCTCAACATTAAACAGTAAGTCCATCTTAGGTTTGATAAAATATAAATTATTTTGCATCCATCCAAAATAGATAAAAGATTTGTTTTTACGAATCCTCACTTTATTATTAAAAGAAACCAATTAGAAGTCTTTAAATAAACAAGCTATAGAAATTAAATTCTTTTTAAATTTAGGAACATAAAAATAATCTCGTAAGATTAAATTCCTATAATTATCAAAATGTAGATGGATGTCTTCCACTGCTTCAACTATGACCAAGGATCCGTCGCCCATCGAAAGCGTAAAGTCTTCATGAAACAGACTTCATATTTCTTTAAACCCTTGCAGAGAAACATAAATATAATTAGTTGCACTAGAATCTAGGACCCAAATATCACTGCATTCCTCAACCAAACAAGTTTCTAAATGCAAAAGATCACACCTACCTCCTCGGAAAGGAAGTTCTTACAATTCTTCTTAATGTGCCCGACCTTCTCGCAGAAGAAGCACTTAAGCTTCTTTAGGTTCTTCTTCTTCTTCTTCTTGTTCTTGCCATTTACAAAAACAAAAGACTTCTTATTCTTGCCCCGTTGCTTCTTTCTATTCCCAGGGTTGGGATTGGAACTAGAAGCAGCCACTAAATTAGCCTTGCCACTAGCAGGAGACTCCCTAATCAACAGTTTAAACTTATGTAATTGTTTCATTAATTCTTTTAAGGTCATATCTCGTCAATTACTTAAATTAAAAGTAGCTCTGAAAAAGATAAACTCCTTAGATAAAGTCTTAAAGACCATAGTCATTTGAGTTTCAGTATCAATGTCGGCTCTATTGGTTTGTGCCTCAGTGAGGTAACCTATGACGAATATCATGTGCTCATTTACAGGCGCCTCCTTGTCTTTGCTTACAGTTCAAGAATTTTTGAAGCGCCCCTTGTCGCTTTGTTAGGGCCTAGCCTCCAAACATGTCTTCCAAATTATCCAAGATCTGCTTAGCAATCTTATAATCCTCATATTGAGCCTATAGTACGTTATTCATGTTGGCCATAACATAGCAGCGAACCTAATCATTAGAGTCTTTCCAATGATCATATGCTTGGATTTGATCGTTGGTGGAATTTCTTGTATGCTCGAGAGGACAAGGGGTTGTCAGCATAACTTTCAGTTTCTCAAAGGAGAGGACGATATTTAGGTTCCATTTTCAATCATTATAATTCTCACTAGTTAATTGGTTTTTGTTAAGTATCGATGATAAAGCATTTTTAGACATTTTTAATCTACAATAAAGAATCATATACCAAACATAAGCAAACATATAATAATAATTTAGTAAGATAACACAATCATGTAAAAAAATACAAATGTGTTTATGTGTCAAAACCTAAAAAATATCACAACCTTTCAATGATAAGTCCCAACTCAAAATTCAACAAGCTCTTAGGAGAGTCATGCCAAATTCAATCAGGAACACAGATCCCCTCCTGATTAATATATGCCATCCAAGACCTATATGATCCAACATATATTAATAATCGTTTTTTTGGCCATTAATTTTATTAATAAAATTAACATGAGTGTATAATCATCATTTCAATATTTTATCCATGATTTATAATCACCACCTAAATGTGTGCAATCATTTATCATGCTAAAATACCTAATCTTTTCATAGATCTAACTCGGTGCATAATGAAGTCCAATCCTAGGGGTCAAAACCACTATGTGCTACCTATGGACCAACGATGGAGGCCTTAGGTCCTCTCTTCGAAAACATTCTCCCACTCAATCTTTTTTAAAATATGCATGAATAATTTTTAATTAAGTGGCACTCCCTATTCTGTATGGCATGCTATCAATATACATGACAAATCATATTATAATGCAGATAAGCAAAGCAATCAAGCAAAGCTACAAGCAAAATAATAATAAATAACCATAATATTATGGTTCCACCCTACAAAATAAAAAACAAAGATTACAAGAGAATAATCGAAACATATTATCGATTCTTCATCCTTGAATCCTCATGATGTATCCTTCTTCATGTAATGCCCATCTTTAAGTCTTCAATCACACATAGATCGAATACTCCATATTTCCAATCATATCCAAATTTAATGTTTCTTATAATTGTCCCAAAAATAAAATCAAAACTGCATTGAAAAATGCACCTTTTGTAAAAAATTACAAAGTTTCTACTAGCAAGCCAATCTGTGTAATCGGCCTACCGGTCATGACAGTTTGGCCTGCCAAGCTGAAAAGTTCAGCCTGCCGCCAGAGCCAGAAAATTTCTACCCCACTGATGGCTTGCCGAACCCGAGAGTGCAGCCTGCCGATCCTGAGACCATCGGCCTACCGAACTGGAGGGTTTGGCATGTCGACTGAATAGAGATCACCCCTTTCTAGAAAATATAGTTTTTGATATAATTTATCAATTTTATTTTTAACAATTCAAAAACATAAAATTAGAGACTTAGAAATACTTAGGAACGCCATCATCCATCTTGTAGATCCGTCTTCTCTAAATGATTATTTAATTACAAAATTCTTATAAATTTAAAATTAAATAATAATTCCTAGACAAAGATGATAGCCCACCATCTAACTACATGAAAAACCTAGATATGTATTCTAACCTCTAAGAAACCATAACAGGTATAAATTAATTAATTAATAATTAATTAAATAACAATTTAATCAACCATAATTAATTAATAAACATTTACCATATACTCTATGACAACATAAAAATGTATCTACGGTGTCAACTCTCTAAAAATTAAATTCAAGCATAGGAGAGATTAAAATCATATAATTTATATGTATAGCATGATCATGAACTTATAAATTTACATAAAAACCATGTCTTTGATACCAATTGTTAGAAAAATAGTACGTAGCTAAATTTTAAAATTTTTTATATCAAAGTATTTTTTAAAAAACAAGTTTGACACACTATATATATAAATTAACTAGATCTTACTAACCTTATATGCCGAAAATCTACCGCAATCAGTGAAGAAAAGTAATGCTCTAGAAGGACCTTAACCAACTGGCCTTCTTTGTTATTCTCTATCCTCGATCGGAGTTAGTGTGGGTTCACGTCGTTCAACTTTGCCTAGGAGGCTCTCCTTCCAACCAATTGAGAAATACCCAAAGCTATAATTCGTGATTTGTGAATGATAGCTCTTTGGGGAGTTTCAGAGTATCATTAATAGAGTCTCACTCTACATTTCTCAACTGATCTAAATAATAATGAGACTCACTCTCCTTTATATAGAGGTTGGGCCTAGGGTCAGTCCTTATTAGATAAGGCCTCAAAAATTCAAATCAGAATCAAATTAGAATCAATTCCTGATAAAATCTGCATGAAAACACGTGATCCTTTTATCACCCTGTTAGATGGCCAAACTGGCAGATCGGCCTACCAAACCTCCTCAATCGGCAAGCCAAACTTAAAGATCAGCTTGCTAAACCTTCGATAAAAGATCTATGCGAATCTTTATTTCCCACTTGAGATTCTTGGGATAGAGCCTCAGTTTTAATTCAAATAACTCAATAGAGAAGTTATCTGATTAAAATAGTCATATCTAGATAATCTTTAGGAAAATAAATATTCCTAAACAAAATTAATCCAATCGATAAACAGACATGAATTATCTGATCTCGATAATTCAACAAGTTTATCTTGAATTAATTTTATCACAAAATTAATTTAACCGATATATAAATATGAATTATCTGATTTTACTGAATTTTAGCCAATTTGATAAATCTGACATAAGTCACTAATTATTAGAAAAGCACGTCGTATCGTTATAGGATTTTTGCAAGCTAGCAAAGGGGACCTGATGAACCTATATAGTTCAAGCTCCTAATAATTATGAAGCCCAATATCCTAGATATACATTTCATAATTATCAGCTCTAACCCTACTCCACTAAAATCTTAGAACTGTATTCTTGAACTATATAGAATTACGAAGCCCATGTAGGTAAGTCTCCATGACATATCATAATGTATCGTATCCCTATAAGATTATCCATAGTCGGCTTAAGGACAAGTTCTGTCTTATCTTCCTGATTATTTTTATCTTATGTTCTATTATCTCACCATCAAAAAACTTACCATCTAAAGATAGTATACCATTCGGTTTTATTTATGTATTTAAATGGTTGAGCACTCTAGTTTTTCAATTACAGGGTAACGCATATAAAAGGATATCAACTACTCCTAAAGAGGAGCTATGGGTTCCATATCTATGAATAACAAGTCTACATTATCAAGAGTCATGCCTCCAACGTATCGATATACATACAACTATTAAAATATAGATGTCACTCTTTAGTATATCAAAAGACATAAGTTAAGACAACAGGCCCACTATTTATTTCAGGATTAAGATATAATATAAATGATTGTCTAAAGTGAATCGATTTGCTAAGATAGAATTATTCATCCAAATCGAATCACTTTATGTCCCGATCCAACACATCGTCACCTATGACCATATGCCAATGTTTCTATTTGTAGAGTCCACCTCTAATGGCCAAGACAAACCATCTTCCATTAGGAATATAGACAATATAACAATCTTTACATGAATAAAGTGCCTAACTTTATTCTCTCGTTTGTAAATCTCATAATTTAGACCGTCACCTTAAGAATCGTGTCTTTCACAAAATTTATCCATCATATGCCCAATTCTTAAAGTTTAGACTGACAGTCCTAGACTTTCATTTACTTAACATACATTCAACAAATATAAATGTAAAGAGGACAAGAATTGGTATATAAGTAATAAATAAATTCTTTATTGATAAAAATGTCTCTAAAAACATGTTACACTTTTACTCCTTAGGGCATACATGTCTAATATACACATATAGTATCAACAATAATTAAAATTACAACCACAGTCTAATGTAAGAAAGAGAAAATTAAAATATTACATGCTTGATTAAATGACACAAATAACCTACTCAAAATCTGTTACTGTTTGCGAGTCCGATTAGTAGCTTCCCAATCGGTCCTAAGTTATTCCATCTAGAGGAAAAGTTTTAAAAACAAATAAAATGTGAGCGAAAGTCTCGGTAGGACTAAGTTTGAAAAATCTTTTAATTTGAATATAAAATTTATCATTTAGGAAAATATTTAGAAAACAAAATTAAAAAAATAAATTCACTTAAATCATTCTTACCAAAAACAACTCATTAATATATTATCCATCAAAAAAAAGGTAGATGATATGGCCATCACCTAATTCACCTTATAGCCTAAGTTAAGTTTGTAAAAATAAAATGCATAAACACCAAAAAGATTAGGTATGCAAAAAAGCCTTTCTATTACACCCCGAAAACCGGGAGGTGATATGGCAGATTAATTAGGTTAATTAAATCAAATTTTAATTAAAATTCATGAATTAAAGATTTAAGTAAAGATTTAAGTAATTATGAAAACAGATGGGTTTGAAACTTGTAAATGTATTTATCAAAATAAATAAACAAGTAAGATAAAATAAAATAAAATAATAAAGAGAAAGGAATACGAGTTGGGCCCCACCGGACCTACAACTTGTGCACACACATAGTATCGACAATAATTAAAATTACAACCACAGTCTAATGTAAGGAAGAGGAAATTAAAACATTACATTCCTTGATTAAATGACACAAATAACCTACTCATAATCTTCTATTGCTTGTGAGTTCGATTAGTAGCCTCCCAATTGGTCTTAAGCTGTATTCCACCTGGGGGAAAAGGTTTAAAAATAAATAAAATGTGAGCGAAAGGCTCAACAAGACTAAGTTTGAAAAATCTTTTAATTTGAATATAAAATTTATCATTCAACAAAATATTTAGAAAATAGAATTAAATAAATAAATTCAATTAAATAGTTCTTACCAAAAACAACTCATTGTTCATCCAGAAATGATCTCATAATCTTTTTTGGGCAAACCATAAATATCACCATTGTAGTGGCCTAGCTAGGTTTCAGGAGCTGCCCTTAAGGTCGTATGCTACACGAACTGATATTTGAGTATGGCATCATGCCCTAATGTATAATTTATTATTCAAATCTCATCTTACCAAGCAAGTTCTTTTACATTCATTATATAGTTCATTATGAGTATCACATCATTAAACAGTTTATGAAAACAACTAATGAAACCTTTTTTTTTTTTAATAATTTATTGACACATTTTGAAAAAAAAATTCATTTTTAGGCCAAAATCATATAAAAGCTGGCTACCAAAGAAGGGAATAGAAGTCCTACCTTGATATCCAACACCAATGTTTGACACTGCAGTCTCGATTCGCTATACGTTAACTCCACAAAACCATGAACAACCTTAAATAAAAGCTAGATTTGTTAATATCTATCTTAGAGTATACTACTTTACGTTGCAATCTTATGGTGTCTTAGTGTGCCATTTTTGTTCACAAAGTCATGCCATTAGGTTAAAATCTATGTTTAGGTTTTCAATAGTAGAAACTGGTGAAAAACAACAAATTCTTGTAAAGCTCGATCGACCTGCAGGATTCCTTGGTTCAGCTTGCCGAACTCTGCAATTCGACTTACTGGTCGTATAGGACTGGCTTGCCAAACTGTCCTCCGGCATGCCGAACTCATGAGTCTTGCCTGCCGATCCTCAAGATCGGCCTGCTGAACTGGAAAACTTTGAAAATTTCTAGACTTCAAGTCTTGGCCACCCCGAGCTCGAAATCTCATTTCTAACCTGTTTTCTCAGTTCCTAAAGCATAAAAATGTTCATAAATGATAGATAAACATACTAAAACACTTTTAAACAAGATTTTCTTAGAAATTTTTTAAAAAATTCAAAAATGGAGAAAAAGAGAAAAGCTTAGTTCAATCCATTTTTCATCAAATCAGGCCTAGATTCTAGATAATTTGGGTCCTACAACTTAGATAGAAAGGTTTTCTAAGCTAAAACAAACTCATATTTCAATATTCCAAGAAAAGTTAAAATTGGGAACAGAAGTTTGAAATTTGAAAAAAAAAAGTTAAACTAACCTCAAATTCAAGCTTAAAATCAAGTTTGTGGATGCTCCATCGAGTCTCTAAGCTTCCAATCTAGTTGAGATTTAAGGCATGAGCTCCAAAATTTTTTAAATCAAAATGGGAGGGAGAGAAGAGAGAAACAAGAAAAAGAGAGAGAAAGAGAGAGTGAGGAGAGGGAGAGTGAGATAAATAGAGGAAGGGGCAATTAGTTTGGAGAAAACCATGGGCTACTCTTGTTTTCATGAGTAGATTCCAAACAATTCAAGTTTTCAGCAAAAGGGGACTTGTTTGGACTTTTGGCAAATTGTTTTGTTCTAAAATTCAAAATAATAATTAAAATAATAAAATTTGAAATAAATTGAAAAACACCATAATTAAATAAATTAAGTTTAAACTGCATTTAGACACACTAATACACCATCTTACACATTAATTGCACTTAATTAAAATCTGGTTGTTACACTTTGCCATCACGTGATTCCTTTAGGAGAATAGTCCCAAACATCAGCTGCTGAAAGTGGGCCACGGGTTCATGCAGAGCAGTCGTGCCATCAATTTTGGGAGGGTAGGAGTATGAAATTTTGGTAGAATATCTATGTCAATATGAAAGGACATTGCTCCCTTTCTTGCAGTAATTCCTCATATGACACTGGATGTCCCAAAGCTTGCAATATTCGCCTTTCTGCATTTTTGACCTCACTAACAATAGGTTTTTTAAGATCAATAGCTTCCGTTTGTGGTGGTGTTCTGGTTAGTTGTTATGGGCTGCATAGTCTATGGATTGGTTTCAATCGTGTCGACTATATATTGGCACCAACAGTCATATTTGTGGTGGTGTTACCTGTGACGTGAGAGGGAGCATTTGATGGATCGGGTTATATAGGGTTCGAGAAGAGCCTCTTTACATAATCCTGTCATCGTGGATGTGAGTTGGGCAAAGTGGTTGTCTAATTGCCTATAAAGCTCTTTGTTTTTGGCTATTAGCTTTGTAATTTGCTTGCTACTTGCCTACTTCTAGTGAAGGATATCGATCATCACACAGTCATTGGTCGTTTGAGAAAATCAACCTCCTAGAATAATCTCCTCATTTGTTGTAGAGGTGTTGCCATTGTTCTCGTTCATAGCACCAATCGCCATTGTGCCATTGATACCGATAATTTTAGCTATAGGCCCCACAGTGGGTGCCAAATTATAAAGGGTGAATTTACAAGTAGATTTGTTTAAGGGCTAGTGGCTATCCTTGGGAATTGATCAGGTGAGAGCTAGTTAGTTAGCCTCAAGTCAACCTACAAAGAAAACATGGCATAAAGCGCAATAAAATAAATACATGTATTTATAGTGGTTCATCTCCAAAATAGAGGCTACATCTACTATAATGTCTTAGGGTTTTGCAATATGAGCAAATTGTACAAGATTCAAGGTGCTAGAGAATGAAAGGGAGAGAGGAGGAGATTTAGAGAGAGAAAGTACAGAGAGAAAGTAGAGAGAGAAAGAAAGAATATGCTAGGTACACAGGCGTACATTTCGTGGGTTTAGCCCCATATTTATAGAGTTAACTAAAGCATGGAAAACTTCCTTATTTGGCTATAGTTTATGTTTTCATTTGCATGTTTTTTTATTTGTCTTAAGGTTGTTTCATACTTAAGATTGATGTGATTACATCTTTCATTTGTAGCTTTGGTTGCTTCAGTCTTTGTGGGATCTTAGAATATTCTTTTCTTGATTTATTTTATATGGGCCTTGTAAGTCTCTAGTCAATCATCAACTCTGGTTGACTTACCATCTCCAGTCGATCTAGCCACTTGACTTTCTTGGGTCTGTTTTTCCAAGTGATCAGCTGACATGTGTACGGTGATGATTAAGGTGCCAACAAATTAAAATGTTTGTGTAGAGTTTGAGGTTTTAGAAGCCTATATATAGGAGCTTCTAAATGTGACTAGGTTATTTTATGCATTTTCTTATATAATTCTTTAGAGCTGCAATTTTACTAATTAGCTTAAGATGGGTTTGTAAAACTGGAGGCAAATTATGTCACTTTTTTGAGGTTCTCACCTCTATGTATAGTTGTAGAAACAATACAATTTAAATGTTCATTGAATAATTCAAGGGATAATTTGACTTAAAATCAATAGTTTGGGGGCAGGCATTTATAAAATTATAATTAGTGTTATATGATCATTTTTTTAATATATAAACTTTTAAACTTGATTGCAAAGTTGAGGGAATGTAACACCCCAAAATTTATTAAGTGTTATTAGAATGTAAAATGGTAGATTAGTGTGCCATAAGGATTATTTTAAACTTAATTTAATCATTTCGTGAAAATCTCTAAATTTATGTTATTTTGATTGTTTAAATGATTTTCAATTACTTTTAATTATTTTTAATTGCTATTTTAAATTTTAAAATAAAACAATTTGTCAAAATGACTAACACGTCCCACTTTGGAAATACCACGTGCGGGACGTGGTATTGGTTTCAAACTGCTTTTTATTTCTCACTATTTATTTCACCTCTCTCTCATTTTCACTCATTTTCTCTCTCTCCTCTCTCGCTTATCTCTCTCGCTCTCTCTTCCTCTCTCACGGTTTCTCTCTTTCTCTCTCATTCTTTCTCTAAATTTTTGAGACAAAATTTGATTTCAAGCTTCGGGATTGTGGATTGAAGGCTCGGGAACATGATTGAGCAACCACAAACTCGAATAAAAGCTTAATCCAAGGTTAGTTTTCAAAATTTCTAAACTTTTTCAATTTTTTAATTTTTCTTGCATTTTGAAATCTAAGCATTTCTAAGCTTAGAAAACCTTCAATCTAGGTTAGATGAACTTAGATTAGCTAGAATATAAACTTTGTTTCATCAAAAACGGATTTGAAACAAGATTTTTCATTTTTCTCAAATTTTTCTCATTTTCAGATTTTTTCAAAAATTTTGTTTAAAACTTGTTTTAATGCATTGAAAAGTAATCTATTATGTTTTACTATTGATTATGATCATTACCCATGCCTGAGAATTAAGAAAACAGGTTGAAATTGAAGATTTGGGCTCGAGGAGGCCGAGACCTACGCCTGAAAAATTTTAAAATTTTTCCAGATCGACAGGCCGAACTTCGCGTTCGGCAGGCCAAATTCAAGTGTTCGATAGGTCAGATTCATCCGACCAGCAGGCCGACCCTAGGAAAGATCGATCGACCGGACTTGGTCCTCCAACAGGCCAAACTGCATAGTTCGGCCAGCGACCGGCAGGCCGATCGGGCATGGTAAAATTTTGTGATTTTTCACCCGTTTTTACTGTTTTGAACCCTGATTGAAATTCTGACTATATAAAGTGATTTTATAAACCTACGTGGCACATTAGGACACCATGAGATGATTTAATAATCTAGAATATCTCGGGTTAGATACTAATAGACCTAGTTTTCATTTAAGGTTGTGTGTGGATCCACGGAGTTAACGTATAGCGGATCGGGATTACGGTGTGGGACACCGACGCGAGTATCGAGGTAGGACTTCTACCCCTTCTTTGGTAACCAGTTTTAAATATTTTGGCTTCAAGTGAATTTTGAACAAAAATATTTTCAATGATTGGTTGAAAAAGGATCTTTATTTACTAATTTCATAAATGGTAGAATTGAGGTGATTTTTATAATAATAAACCTCATAATGAATGTAAATGATTGTATTCGGTAATAAGAGATTTTAATGATCATGAAAAAATATATATATATTTTAGGGCATGACGTCATATCAGAGATCGGGTCGTGTAATGCGCGACCTTAGGGGCAGGTCCCGAAACTCAGTTGGGCCACTACGGTGATGAATTACATATGGTTTGCCTAGGAAAAGAAAATGGTATTTTTCTGGTCGACCTATTTAAACTATTTTGGTAAGATAAAGCCTTTATTAAATTTTCATCTATTTATTTATTTGTTTGTTCTAGTTCGTTTCTATGTATTTATTTGATTAATGAAGTTTCATTTAAAGTTAAATATTGTCAAAATATAGTCCTACTAAGCCTTTCGTTTACGTTTTATTTGTTTTAAAATCTTACCCCATAGGTGGATATCAACTTAGGATCGAAGAAGAGTCCGCTGACCGGACTTGTGATCAGTAGAAAATTTGGGTTGGTTGTATTACAACAATTCAAGGCATGTATACTTCTTAACTTTCTCTT
>CAMOHE010050801.1:0-16991 GCA_946598075.1 Artocarpus hirsutus | reverse complement strand
AAAAAAAAAAAAAAAAAAACGGCAACACCACCACCACCACACCCCCCCACCCCCCAACCCAACAAAAAAAAAAAAAAAAAAAACACTTTAAAACTTGTTTAAACGTCATTTTTGTCTCATTAAGAACTTTAAAAAAATTCAGTTCCAAACACTAATTGAAAAATGATATATTTTACTTCTCTTTTTAGACTGCTGAAAAGCATAAAGCAAAAGGAACGCAAACGAGTATAACAAATAGTAATTTTTTGAGCTTGTGATTTTGCATTTCTTTGAGCTATAACTGAGAGTTTGTAACTTATTCCATTCTTTCATCAATCAGCGAGCTGTACTGTTGTGGACATTAGAACCTGCTGAGCGTGATGCATTTTTGGCTTATGAATCTACAAGGAGGTTCACTTCAAACCTGTGGGTTCTTGTTGAAATTGCCTGTACTAGGTCTACTCAGGACCTATTTCAGGTAAGGAAGGCATATCACGCTCGTTACAAGAGATCCATTGAAGAAGATATCGCACATCATGCGACTGGTGACTACCGCAAGGTAACACCCCCTGAACTTCCGAAGTTTGCAATAGATTGATCGTGCTCCAAAGTCAGCGTTCATTGTGACAATCAAATTGACGAGGGATATATATTTTTTTTCATATCGTTTAATATTGCCTTCTTAATCTTGCTTTTTAATCCCTCATGTGATTGCAATAAATGCTTTAGCTTTAATTTTTGTAACGATATCGTTTTGCCGTACAGCTTTTGGTTCCTCTTGTAAGTTCATTGAGGTACGAGGGAGATGAAGTGAACACAACACTGGCCAAGGCAGAGGCTAAGATACTTCGTGACAAGATCACAGACAAGGCCTGTAACGACGATGATTTCATCAGGATCATCTCAACAAGGAGTAAGGCACAGCTCAATGCAACCCTTAATCACTATAACAATGCATATGGAAATGCCATCAACAAGGTACAACGTTCGCTGTTGCAAGGATTATTTTTAAAAACCCATATGCAAGAGGCTTCTGATATTTGGTCTTAAACTTGAGCATTAAGATCATTTAGAAAGATTTTTCCCATTATTTAGGCACCTAGAAACAAGCCAAGAAAAGAAGGCCACCCTTAAAGATTTATGCTATTGGAATACCTCTTCCTGATTGCTTAGTGAAAAGAAAAAAGATTCACTTCTGTTGGAACTTGGAACTGATAATAAAACAACCGTATGCAGGATTTGAAGGCTGATCCCAACGATGAATACCTCAAATTGTTGAGAGCAGTAATCAAGTGCTTGACAGTTCCTGAGAAATACTTCGAGAAGGTTCTGAGGCTGGCTATCAAAAAGTTGGGGACAGACGAGTGGGCCCTTACTAGGGTTATCACCACCAGGGCAGAGGTTGACCTGAAACGTATCAAAGAAGAGTACCGCCGAAGGAACAGCATTCCTTTGGACCGTGCAATTGCCAAAGACACTTCTGGAGACTATGAGAAGTTTCTGATTGAACTGACTGGACACGGTGATGCTTGAGTTTTCTTTATCTCGAGAGTTATTCTCTATAGTTCTGATGGAGTCATGAGTGCCGTTTGTCTTCACCTTTTACCTTCCCTGTTCCTTTGCTCTGTGTCTTGTTTTTGTGTTGTGCCTTGTTATGGGTTTGTGGATCTTATGGTGTTTATTTGTGAATGCTATAAGTAGTATGAAGTTTTAATGAATTATGGGCTTGGTCTTCATTTATGGGCTTGGTCTTCTGTTGCCGAATGAGATGTTTATACCCTTGTGTTTCTATTTCCCTCCATCATTCATTCTTTAAATAAAACAGTCCACGGACAGCTTTGGAAACATGGCAGAATTGCCCCTGAAACTGATACAGTAAATAAAGTCCCTAAATTGAAATCTTATTAATAAAAGAAATTGATCCTGGGAGAAGAAAACACGAACTTGTAATGACAAGGTTCACACTGATAAAACCCCAAGTTCCCAATCAGACAATCCTCATGCCTCTCCAATCCATCTACATGTTACAAACTACTAGTAGTTTCTAAAGAATCACTCCTCACTCAGCACTCCTAATGAAATAACGCTGATCACCATCAAGCGCAGGCTTAATTTATCATCATAACATGTTAGACATCACGTGTTAAACCAAGGAAATGCTGCTCTCACCACCAGGGGGCTTGCGGACACCGCCGAGGTAGTCCCTGGATGCTGCCTTCCCATCAGCAAAGATGTTGCTGCCGCTCATCTCCCTCAGCTTTGCCACACTCAGCGGCTTTTCAGCAGACCCTGGAGGAACATCTCCCTTAAATATGTTGTTGCCTTTCAACTCGGCAAATTTCTGGTTGTGTATCTTCTTTGGTGTCTTGACGACAGGTTCTTCACCGAACAGGATGTTGCTCTGACCCCCCGCAGGCTACATCAATTGAAGAAAATATGCATAAATAAATAGTTGTGTGCTGCTTTAGGAGGTTATTTAGCAGGAAATGAAATGCCTACGAGTCATGCAAGAACAATTGTTGATTTTTGAACTTGGAAATGAAAAATACTAATGAAGTTTTTTTTTCTTTTCTTTTCTTTTTTTTTTTCGAGAAACAAACTGACGAAGATCTTAACTATCCTAAATTATGCACTTATCTGACGCATCAATATACAATTTAAGTTATTATATTTTCATGCTTATCTGTTAAGATTATTTAGGATTTATTAGAACTAGTGTTTGTATATTTTCACTTCAAACCTTGATTTAGTTATACAGATTCCTTCTCAATGTTCTATCTTCCCTCTTAATTTTTCTTCTAAGTCCCTCAATTCTTCCCTTCTTCTCTATAGTTTTCTCTCTCTTTCTTTAATTTATCTTGGTTAATCTGTCGTGGTCCTACATCACATACTCACATTTGAAACTTTGACAGATGTGCGGACACTCCTTGGTGCAGGTTCACCCATGTCTTTACTTGCTCTAGATTCCGAGGTGCGAGCAGCAGCCACTGATCGAGGCTTTATTTCAGGAGGAGGGCCAAAGATGTCATGTCCACTTAGCTCCTTGGTCTTAGCATTTGATATCTGCTTTTTGGTCTTTGAATCCAAGTCACTTTGCAATGTTCCGCTCAATTCTCGCTGCTTTGCTACCTCGGGTATTGATGTTGGCTTCTTAGGGGAGATTCTCCCATCAGCACTAAAGGATATCTGACTAATTCCGTTCAAGGCTTGCTGAAAAATCAAACCTTAAAAGAATAAGAAACAGCTATTATGATGATGGGTTATCTAGTAGCACACTAACATGCAAAAACTTCATCTGAATACCTGATACACACGCAGCCCTGTTTTGGATTTAGCAGCATCAGATTGTGCAGCAGCATCACCTTTATCAGAAAATATACCACTTCCAGTTATCTCCTTCAATTTATGACCTGAACACGGCTTCCTGAAACAAGCACAAGGAAAATTAAATGTATTGACTTAAAAGACAATCCATCCATAGGTTAAAATGTGAAGTTAAACCTTTAAAACTAGACCTACAGCAATTTATCAATAAACTAAAATGTCAAGTTAAACTTAAATCTTTAGACCTGGAGACAATATAGGGCACAAATTAAAATGTCAAGTTGAATCTTTATGCTTATCCACAAATTAGAAAGGATACACAAGTTCTCTTTCCTTCTTTCTTTCTTTTTTTCTTTTTTGTCTTCAAATATTTTTCATCAATCGGCACCTCTTAGCCCAGGTAGAGTGTCTAGAGACATCTAACGTTTAGCAACTTTAAGCCGCTCAATATATCTCTCCTCAGAAGTCTCATTCACTCTCTTTGACTAAAAATCATACCTAAATGGCTAAAATTCTGACAGCTAAAACGGTATCCTATTAGTATAGTAGAATTAAATGAAGTCTTTAATGTCAAAATTTTAGGCAACCAAATTTGTGCCTTTTTATCAAGTAAAATCAGGACTTCAGTGTAAAAAAATTAAACCCAAATAGTATCATCAACTAACTTTCAATGCAACGCAAACAGATTACCAAATTCAACCGACCCATTTCAAAACTCATAAATTGGAAATCTGCGGTGATCTTTTTTCACTGGTGACCAAATTTAGTGGGTTGATTTCACAGTTCCCTCACTTTCCCAGATCACCAGAAGACCCTCTAAAACTTGAAATGGCTAGATCTGAGTGCACAACTTGCATTTACCAAAAAAAAAAAAAAATCTTTGCAGAAAACACATTTTAGGAAAAAGGAAAAAAAAAAAAGAAACATTATTTAAAAACAGATCTTACGATTTCAGGAGAGTCTGCGCTTCGTCGTCTGTCACCTGACCTCCATGCAACACTTTCTTTATCCCATCCGACGGCTTAAAACAACAAGAATAGACAAAAATGCCAAAACAACACGAAGAAGAATAAGCAAAGAAGTTTGCATAACGAAGTGAATTAATTAAGGAAGAAAACGACGAGAGAGGACGACAAGAATACCTGGCGCGAACGAGGGACGACGGAAGGGTCTGAGGAAGAAGGAGGGACCTCGCTCCATGTAAGCAGATCGGAAGTGGAAGTGTGAGGTTTTCTCACAGCTACTGCTCTGTTTCTCTCCATTCTCTCTCTCTCTGTCGCTGACTTTCTCTCTCTTCTGTGTTTCTTTCAGTTTTTATTTTCTCTGTGTTTCCTTTCCTTTCGGTAGTTGAGGCATTTTGAAGTTAAGAGTTACTTTTAACGATTTTTTGGTGACTAGATTTTGAAAAACGTTTTTCTTTTTTTTTTTTAAGTCAAGAAAAATCTTGGGCTGCGCAAGCCAACAAAAACCATTGTGACCAGTGTTCATAACTTTAGCCACTCCCTAACTGTGATCGCCACGTGTTTTCCCTTTATTTATTTATTTATTTATTTACGTCTCTCTGTTTTGTTTAGTTACATTTAAATTTTAAGTAAATTACACGAGTGGTCCCTTAACCGTTAGTATGTGATAATATAGTCTATTTTTTTTTTTTTTTATTTTGACAAAATAATCTTCAAACTCTATAACTCTTTACCAATTCAAAGACTTTCTGTTAAAATCTGTCAAAAACTTATGGCAACACACATGTGCTTGTGACTTGTGACATGACTTGATTTCAAAGGACATAATAGTAAGATCATCTTCAAAAAATAATTAAACACATACACGCAAGAGAGGGGAGACCAAACAGTGGACTTTTGCAATGGGCAGTTGGATGGCCACACGAGGGGAGCACACAGCAACGTCATCGTCGTTGTTAGGATCTTTCTTGCCTCCAATGCAATTCAGTTGCTTTCGGATTTGGTTTTCGTGGCATTTGAGCGAGGAATTTGATTCGCATGCCATTGATGGGTACCGTTGAGATCTTCCTCATCTCCAACAATGTCTATTCGGTTCAGAGAGGCATGGGATGGGCTCAGAGGGAGGGGCTAGAGGTGTCAAAAGGGCCGTGTTGTGTAAGCCTAGCCCTTTTGATCCTAGGCTCGCGACGGGCTTGTGTCGTGCTAGGTCTGGCCCTCTAAAGTAGAGGACCATGCTTGAGGAGAAAACCTTAAGTCCAACCTCGTCCCAGTCCTTGGCTCTTGAAAGGCCGTGCTAGGCCTAGGCCTTGTAGGGCCGGCTCTACAGGGCTAGCTTGTAATTTTTAATTTTTTAATTTTTTAATTTTTGATTTATTTTTAAAATAATTTTTAATAAAAAAATTGGTATAAAATCGTGAGACTACTAAGTATAAAGAAATATTTCTAAATATTATATAGAGTATTGAAGAATAAAATTTCTTTTTTTTTTAATTTGTGATTTAAGCAAGTTTATAAACGTAATAAATATAATTTGATATCAAAAATCACACAAATAACTGTCTAATTGAGTGGTTTATGGACTCTTATTTCTTATAAAAATTTGAGGTTAAAATCTTAAGGTGCTCAAAATATAAATATTTTCTTAAAGTCCTAAAGGGCCAAGCTTGAAGTGCGATGGGCCCAGCCCAGCCCAAGCCCTTTGTGTACTAGGACCATGTTGACCTTACGGGCCTGGGCGGTCAGGTCTAGCCGTGGTCCATCGACGTGTCGTGCCAGCCCAGCCCGGACACCTCTAGGGCCTGCTAAGAATGACATGAGAGAACCTACGCAAGAATGGCATATTCACTAGTCTCCTCATTAATGGCGTGTTCACCGTTGAGATCTTTCAGATTTGGTTCACGCATTGGGTTGGGTTTTGGGATGTTCTAGTTTATTTATTTAAAGGTTGAGTTTTTTTCTTTTTTTTTTCATTTTTATTTTTGTGTAGAATCATGTATTTTCACTAAAAAAGATAGAGCACGTGATTAGCAGATGTGTGATTCTATGAGATTTTTGACATATGTTAGCAGAAGTCTATTAATTGCTAAGGGTTAAAGAGTTAGAGGACTGTTTTTGCCAAAATTAAAAAAAGATGAACTAAAGTGTCACTTACTAAAAAATTGAGGAACCATCTATGCAATTTAGTCTTAAATTTTTATAAGAAAAAACATTTTTGGTTTAAATTTATGAAGCAAAAGTAAAAGCAAAATGGAGCATTGACTGGTCCATGGTATAAATTTTATGCACACTTAAAACGTTATGTTTTGTACTTGATGAGGTTTAAAATAGATGATAATACTTTCTAAATAAATGCAAATTACAAGATTACATATGTAAAAATTCCCTTCCATGAATTTTTCACTGTAGTGCATGATTAAATGTGTTGATTTTTGTATCAAGTCTGTTAATTTGAATTATTTTTTTGTTTTTTATTATTGTTAAAAAAAGTGCTATGGTAAATAATTTATGGTACAAAACCCCTATTGGGTAAGGATTTTTTTTTTTTTTTTACGATTTAAAACTAAGTTAGCAATTTATTCACTAAACTTATTATGTAATCCTGAGTTTAATACATTATTACATAGAACCTTTTCAATTAGTAAATGATGTTAAAGGTTGTTATATGAAATTTCAGTTTTCCCTTAAACAAATTCATGTAAAGTACAAAATAATATATTTTTTTCTAGATTTTAACAATTCTGATTGATGGGGAACTCCTTGCTAATTTTATGAATTAATTTGCAAAAATTTCAGATTTTGTGAAATAATTTACTAAGTGTTAAAATATTAGAAGAATAGATATGCTAAATGCCTTTAAAATAATGACATGCAAACTTTGGCTTTAAGTCTTGTATATCTAAGTAAGTAATTTCACACTTTTTTTTAGGGTAATTTCACACTTACAATAATAACACGGTCTTGAGAATTTAACTCCAAGTTTGGTAATTAATTAATTAATTAATGTTATATGAAATTCTGTCCATTTTTTTCTTTTCCTTTTTTCCTTTGCTAAGGTATATATATATATAGCAAATTTTATTTGATTGATGACTTTCCTACAATGTATTTGTTGTCAATGTGGAAAATTGATGCATGAAATATTAATTTACTTGATAAAAAGCGTTTTAAAAGATGTTTTTGAGGATTATTCTATTTAAGAACAATGCAAGGAGTACATTAGATTTATAGGTCTCTTATATTTAAAATCTTTGAAAATTAAAGACATTAGAAAAATTCTCTATAAGGTTTTGAAAATATTGACAATAAAAATGGTAAAAATATTGACACAACTTTTTATATGTAACATGAATACACATTTTTATGTTTAAAATAAAAAAATGAATACATTTTTAAAAGTGTGAAATGACATGTAATTGTCTCATTATTTAAGGCCACGAATTTTCATACATTAAAAAGTCTAAAGCTAGGTAATTAAAGCTACCTTCTAAATTAAAAAAAAAAAAAAAAAAGAACCTAAATGTTGTAATAAAAGATATTCAATCCTAATAAAGGCGTATAGTTATTAGTTATATCCTTGAAGAAGATTATTTGAATGTCCATTCAGAACTGATACTAATGAGAGGTTACGTGTAATTTGCCCCGATTTTGTACCCCTTCTTGGAGTTGTTGAGATCCATAAATTACATTTGGTCTATTCTAGATCGATAAATAAATTAAACTAAATTACCTTTCTCGAATTATTACCTTTTATAACACAGCAAGAACCTTGTTCATTTATGTGTGCAGAAGAATTAAATTTGGCTTGAATTTACAGTTGCAGTAAAAAACTTCATGTTAGTCTACGCATTTGGGTGGTTAAATGTGAAGGGCTCCAATTAACATGATCTTTTCTGCCACAAAGGCCTTTTTTTTTTTCTTTTTAGAAAATGAAAAAAAAAAAAAAAAACATAGTTGAATGTCCTCTGCCTACAAGGCATAAAGATTAGGGGTAATTTTAACGAACTCGGATCCTCTGTTAGAATGCTTTAAAAACAACCCACAACCTACACGACTACTGTTTACATCACCGTTGGTCTAATCCGCATTTTTATACTTTTCTTTCCCTCTGAAATTAATGACTGTAAAATCTAAAATCAATGAATACTCAGATCCATGAACAACTACACAAAATAGAACATACACGAAGAACCAAATATTGGACACAACAAAGAATTCACACCTTAGAATTCTAGTTTTAGGTCACTGTCTGGTGAGGTCCGTTGCGTGACATGCGTGATCAAGTTCCTCCAAACCAAGATAATGGGCATGTGTTTCTTTTTGCAGAATACTTGTAAAAAAAAAAAAAAAAAGGAAATAAGGGGAAAATAATATTCTGAAAGCAGAAGCTAACAAGAAGAGAGAACACCAAAACAATGCTATAATCCCCATAGTAGAATAGGAAAAAAAAAAAAAAAAACCACCAATCAATATCAGAAATACGACAAGCTTTCCGCACATATTCTGTTTCTTCTTCATCATCAACTTCTTCTCATCAAACTTTACTTGCTTATCGATTGCAACATTATGCGCTCTGGAACTAAAGAAAAAGGGATTGACGAAGACCGAGGGCTGTGTGGGAGGCATCTACAGCGGGCTGATTTTTAGTTCTACCATTGTTGATTTGGACTTTGCGTCATGATTTCAAGGGCCCTCCTTCGGAACATGCCCATGAGGGTTAAAAAAAAAAAAATCATCTCTTTGTGGTTGGCAGCGTAAGTAGTAAGTGTTTTCAATGGTAAGATTTGACTTTATTTTACTTCATTTCTATCAATTAAGGCAGGAATGAGAAAAAAAAATTAAAAAAAAAATGAAAACTTGGATTTAAGATATTGGGTCCATCATGATAGCATGAAGGAAGAGAGTCAGAGGAATATTAAGTGGGTGTTTGGAAGATTGGTGAGAACCAGTAGTAGGAACCACTTTTGTTGTAACATGTGAGAACTATTTACTGTAACAAAATTTTTTATTGTTATTGTAGCATATGAGAACTTTTTACTGTTTATAACTGAGATTGTGGTAGGAACCACTTACGCCAAACACAACATAAAAAAGAAAATCTTAAAAAAAAAATAGGGCTGATTTGTTAAACAAAGCAGAGGAGAGAAATTGCATTAAAAAGCTAGAGAGTGAAAAAAGCAAGTAAACTGGAGAATGAAGCGGTTCATCTCCTAGTGGGCTTTAGTTGGGCATGATGTATCATAAATTTATTTGTTATTAGACAGAAAAATTGACCGACAATCTACATAGAGAATTTAGGTTCAATTGTAACTACCGTAAAGGACTCTGTAGCATAAAGTAGTTAAAAAAAAAAGCCTTATTTAAGAGTAGTATTCTTTTTTTTTTTTTTTTGAAAAATACTTAGAGTCATATTAGGAACACAAATTCTAATTTAAAATTTTTGTATCAAATTATTGAGCTGATGAGTTGTTTTTATTTACTAATCCAACCTCCAGAAATAGAAACTGATATAACAATTTGGATAAATGAAAGAGGTTGATTGTATCTTAAGAGCCCGTTTGATTAGTTGGTTTGAATTATTTTATTATAGTATTTTTTTTTACAAAAATTTAAATCATTATTTAAATTTTTTACTCAAATTTATGAACCAAGGACTCGCTACAATTAAATAAACGGCAAAACATTTTTTTTTTTACTTTTTTCCTTTCTTCGTTGCTCTCGTTCGTTTCTTCTACTTCTGGCTTCTTCTTCCATTTTCGTCCCCCACTACTTCCAGCACTTTTTCGACTGCTTCTTCTTCTTTTTCTCCCACCTTTGGATTTTCTCCTTCCTCTTCTTCTTTCCGTTCCTTCTAGAATTGCTCTTGGTTCTTTATTCTTCAGTTTTTTCCTTTGGGCCTTTTTCTTCTCCTTCTGTTGTACTTAACCTCCAAACATGCCAAACGTCTAAAACAAATATTGCTATTGAATTGAAATAATAAAAATAGAATATCAAAATTCTAATGTAAAAATAAAAGAAAAGAATATACCGAAATTTAGGAGGTTTAGAAATTTTTCTACAGACCATTTCACTAATTTCAAAAGAGAAGTTACAAACTTTGGACAATTTTTGAAAGGCAAAATTTGAAAAAATGGCCAAATAAATTTCGAAATTGAAGAAATGATTTTTTTTTTAACCAAAAAATATACTTTTTTGAACAGGTAAGCTGTCTTAATTTTTTTCAAAAAGATAAAGAAAATGACTGAGCAAGATAAAGAACCTCAACAGATGAAAAAAAACTGGAACCGTTTTAATGCTCAAAAAACCTTTTTTTGTATCAAACACTGACAAAAAAAAAGAGGTCATTGACAAAAATTTTTTTTTGAATTTATTATTTTTAAAAAACCTCCATTTTTGAAATACCCACAAATAAGGATCTCTAAAAAAAAGAAAGGATCCAAAATATTCAACAAAAGGAAAAAGAAATCTCCACCTTGGCCAGCTTTCCGGAAGCTAACTACAGCTTATGCGTAACCAATGTGGGATTATTACAAAACTAGACAAAACATAACAAATCTCTACCTGGTGAGTTTCCCGGTTCCATGCAACTATTTGATTCCACGTATCGTCAATCAAACGAATTTATCTTCAACAGTGCCTCCAAATACGCCCACAGGCGCCATATATCGGAAGGTGTTCAAATTTATAGTATATTGATCGAGTCCAGGCAATGTTTCAACTTCATTGCTGTTACCACCTTAGTCATCATATCTGCAAAATTTTGTTGTCATAATCTTTGAAAGTAGTATATCCCCTTCTTCAAAAATCTCCCGCACAAATTAATACCTCACATCGATATGCTTCATCTTGCATGGTAAAGTTGATTTTTCGCTAAATGAATAGTACTCTAACTGTCACAATACAAACTAATGTGACTCTGCACAACTTCCAAGTCTTCTGGAGATCCATTACGTCAAATAGCTTCTTTAACAACTTCTGTAACTACCATATACTCTGCCTCTATAGTAGACAAAGCCACTGAAAACTACAAGGTAGACATTCAACTTATTGGAGCTCTCGCAAAAGTAAATACATATCTAGTAGTCGACCAACGGTTATCAAGATCACTGACAAAATTAGAATCAACGTCAAACCTACATCCACAGTGTTCAACAGATATCGCAGAATCCATTTCACAGCTTACCAATATCCTTTACCGGGATCATGCATGTACCTACTCACAACAAGTCCTTTACCAGGATCATGCATGTACCTACTCACAACAAGTCCTTTACCAGGATCATGCATGTACCTACTCACAACTTCAACTGCTTGTGAAATATCTGGTTTTGTATAGAACATTGCGTAATGAAGCTACCCATAGCGTTAGAATACAAAATTTGCAACATAGACTCATGTTCCAATTTGGTATCAGGCGATGAAAATGTACTAATCTCAAAAATAAGAAGCAAAAGGAGCGCTCATATGTTTCGAGCGTTCAATCATGCCAAAATATTGCAGCTCCTTCTTCAAAAATTGCTTCTATGTCAAACAAAGTTTGTCTCTCATTCTGTCTCAACAAATCTCCTTGCTGAGTATCTTCTTGGCTTCACTTAGATTCTTCATCTTAAACTCTTTATTCAACTAAGCCTTTAGAACCCCAATTTCTTCCTTGTTCTTCAAACCTATAAGCATATCATCAATATACAAGAGTAAGTAGATGAAAGACGCAACTGGTAGCTTGAGAAAATACACATAATAGTCAAACTTGCTCCTTGTATACTTCTACCTAATCATAAATCGATCAAATCGCTACCTTGGAGATTATCTCAAACCACATAGCGATTTCTTTACTTTGCAAACCCAATCTTCTTTTCCAGCCTTCTTAAAATATCGCTTCTATCTCAAACATCGCTTGCCTTTCACTTTGTTCTGTAAATCTCCTTGCCGATTATCTTCTTGGCTTCACCAAGAACCTTCATTCTTTATTCAACTAAGCCTTTAGAACCTAATTTCTTCCTTGTTCTTTGAAGATATAAGCAGATCATTAATATACAAGAGTAAGTAGATAAAAGACCCATCTGCTAGCTTGAGAAAATATACACAATGATCAAACTTTCTCCTTAAGTACTTCTGCCTAATCATAAACCGATTAAATTGCTTATACCACTAACTTTGAGACTGTTTTAAACTAAATAACAATTTCTTCAGTTTGAAAACCCAGTCTTCTTTTCCAGCAACCTTGAATCCTTTTGATTGAGACATATAGGTTTTCTCTTCCACGTGAAAAGCAGTTTTTATGTCAAGTTAAACTAGTTAAAGATCAAATTATGCTACTAAGGCTAACAAAATCCAAATAGAAGCATGCTTTACAACGGCAGAGGATACCTCATTGTAGTCAAAGCCTTCTTTCTGTGCGTAGCCCTTAGCTACCATTTTTGTCTTGAAGCAAACTGAATTCTTGTCAAGAAATCTGTCTTTCTTCACAAACACCCATTGGCACCCATTAGCTTTCTTGGCCTTTGGTAACTGAGAAAGCTCCCAAGTCTGATTCTTCTGAAGTGACCTTATTTCATTATCCATTGCTCGTTTCCACTCTTCAGCTTTTGAACTTCTAACTGCTTCTTTGAAAGTGGAAGAAACATCCTCTACAATTGGAAGTGCATAGGCCATCATATCCTCAAATTGAGCAAGCTTACAAATTTTTCTTCTTGGTCTACTTGCTGTTCTTGAGTCTTTTTATTGTGGAGGTTGTTGGGTTGAAACCTCCTCTTCACCATTAGTGTCCTCCTTTGACACTGAAGTGTCACGTTCTGTCTAAACAATCTCAACTGGGCTAATAGAAATCGTCTCTAACTCCACCTGCTATGAAGTGCTACCATCATCGTCCGCTCCTTGGTAAGCCTTTTTAGTTACAAGTCTTAACATAGCAGACTTATCAAAAGTGACATCCCCACTTAAAATTATCTTCTTTGAATTAGGACACCAAAGACTATGTTCTTTAACCTCTAAGCTGACTCCCCTGAACAATGCCTTCTTAGTTCTTGGATCCAACTTCAATTCCTTAACATGATAATAGGTAGTAGAACTGAAAACATGTAAACAATCATAGTCAGTTGCAAGTTTTCTAAAACATACCTTAAAGGGCGTTTTTCCTTCAATTATAATCGAGCGTCGACGATTTATTAGATGACATGCATACAAAACTGCCTCAGCCCAAAAAGCCTTGCCCAACCAAGCATTGGACAACATACACCAAACTTTCTCTAGTAACATCTAGTTCATGCATTTTGCCACCCATTCTATTATGGTGTATCTCTGATTGTGAAGTTTCGAACAATTCCTTCATCTTGACATATTTGAAAAAGAGGATTACTTTTGTACTCACCACCATTATCTGTTTTGATACGCTTGATCTTTATGCCAGTTTGGTTTTCAATTATCTTTTTCTACTTGAGAAAAACTCCTAACACTTCATATATAGTTTTCATAATATAGAACTCTTCTAGAAAAGTCATCAACAAAAGGTACAAAATAGTACTTACCTCCCAACGAAGGCGTCTGTGTAGGTCCCATATGTCAAAGTGAACATAATCCAAAATGCCTTCGGCAGAATCAATTGCAGTGCTAATTTGACTCTTGTTTGCTTACCCCTATAGAAGGTTTGCAAAAGCCCAATTTGTAGACTTTTTCACCTTTTAACAAACCTTATTTTATCAGTCCTTGCAAGACTTTTTCACCCGGATGTCCCAACCTAATGTGCCATAACTTAGTTGTCAGATCTACATTCCCTCTGACAATAGGTGCTGTCCTAATAACTGTGTGTCCCTAAAACTTGTATAAGTTATTGTTAGAGTATGGTGACCCGAATTTAGTTTGACCCGACCTGAAAAGCTCGCGGTGCGACAAATTATGGTGAAAAACAAAAGTGAAATTTTTCATGAGATCTGTGGTGGTAGCAGAGGGATCGGGCCGATAGGCCTGATCCTGTAGCCCACCACTGATTTCGCCGGGGGTGCAGGGGCAGAGCCCCTGCGGTACGGACCTGTGTTGTTGGGCCGTTTAATTTATGTTTTTTGGGCCCTTAGGGTTTTGTCTATACCTATATATATGATGTATTACGTTAGGGCTTGTTTTTACCGAATTTTAAGCCTCCCTAACGCCTCTACTGTAATCTTTACGAGTTTAGTGATTTTCTTCTCCTCTGCCCGTGGTTTTTTCCCATTTTAGGTTTCCACGTAAATTCTGTGTGTTTTTATTCTTTGTTTCTATCGCATTAATTTTGCAACAAGTGGTATCAGAGCGAGGCTTTGATTTCGACGATGGCAACAATGAAGTACGATATTTCGCTTTTGGATCGCGACACCAGGTTTAGTCTTTGGCAGGTTAAGATGCGGGCTGTATTGGCGCAGATGGATTTGGAAGAAGCGCTATTAGGGTTTGAGAAGATGCCCTCATCATGGACGACGGAGGAGAAACAACGTAAGGATCGAAAGGCTTTAACCCAAATTCAACTTCATCTGTCGAATAGAATTTTGCAAGATGTTTTGAAGGAGAAAACCGCCGCTACGTTATGGTTGAAGTTGGAGCAATTGTGTATAACGAAAAGTCTCACCAGTAAGCTGCATCTGAAGCAGCGTTTGCATCTACACAAGATGGCTGAAGATGCGTCTCTAGAAGAACACTTAACCGTTTTTAAGGAGATTGTCTCTGATTTAGAGGCTATGGATGTTAAGTACGAGGAAGAAGACTTAGGGTTAATCTTGCTGTGTTCGCTGCCCTCATCATATGCAACGTTTAGGGATACAATTTTGTATGAACGGGATACACTTACTCTGGACGAAGTTTATGATGCCTTGCTATCTAAAGAAAAGATGAAGCAGCTTGTGACTGAACCTGCGGCTCAAGGAGAAGGCCTTGTTGTTCGTGGTAGGACTCAGGAAAGGGGTTCTAGTTTTGGTGCTGATGTGAGGGGTAGATCGAAGTCTAGGAACAAGGACAAAATTTGCAACTATTGTAAGAAAAAGGGGCACATTAAGACCGACTACTATAAACTGCAGAACAAGAATAAGAGAGCCGTTGATCAAAAGGGAAAGCAAACAGAGAAGACCGGTGAGGCCAGTGTTGTGAAAGAAGTTTCTGAAGGAGAGCTGTTGGTGATTTCTGATGGTGAATCGAAACCCTCTGAGGATTGGGTTCTTGACTCTGCATGTACGTTTCATATGTGTCCCAACCGGGACTGGTTTTCAACATATGAAACAGTTTCTAAAGGCTCTGTTTTGATGGGTAACAACACTCCATGCAAGATTGCTGGTATTGAAACTGTCAAGATCAAGATGTATGATGGAGTAGTAAGGACACTGGGTGATGTGAGGGACGTCCCTGATCTGAAGAGGAATTTAATTTCCTTAAGTGCTCTAGATTCAAAAGGGTACAGGTACTCCGGTGAAGGTGGAGTTTTGAAGGTCAACAAATGAGCTCTTGTTATGATGAAAGGGCTGAAGAAGACTGCTGGTTTATATGTTCTGCAGGGGACCACTGTTATAGGAGATACAACAGTTACTACATCCACTATGTCTGATAGTGATGTCACTAAGTTATGGCATATGCGATTAGGGCATATGAGTGAGCTTGGGATGGCAGAGTTGAGCAAAAGAGGACTACTTAATGGACAGTGCACAGGAAAGATGGAGTTTTGTGAACACTGCGTGTTTGGGAAACAAAGGAGAGTCAGATTTGGCAAAGGCATTCACAACACGAAAGATATTCTGGAGTATGTTCACTCTGACCTTTGGGGACCGTCTACTGTTCCGTCTCATGGTGGAGCTAGCTACATGCTTATGATTATAGATGACTTTTCCAGAAAGGTATGGACATTCTTTTTGAAGCAGAAGAATGATGTTTTTGCTACGTTTAAAAATTGGAAGACCTTGGTAGAAAAGCAGACCGGTAAGCCAGTTAAACGTCTCCGCACTGATAATGGCTTGGAGTTTTGTTCAAATGAATTTAATGTCTTCTGTAAGTTAGAAGGAATTATGAGGGATTTAACAGTCCGACGTACTCCACAGCAAAATGGTGTGGCAGAGCGAATGAATAGAACATTGATGGAGAAGGTATGTTGCATTCTCTCCAATGCTGGGCTACCTAAGTCATTTTGGGCTGAAGCTGCTTCTACAGCTTCCTACTTGGTGAATCGTTCTCCTTCCACTACTATTGACAAGAAGACTCCACAGGAGGTATGGTCGGGTAAACCTGCAGATTACTCTAATTTAAGAATTTTTGGTTGTCCTGCTTATGCTCATGTCGATAATGGTAAATTGGAGCCTAGAGCTATGAAGTGTGTGTTTCTTGGTTATAAGCCTAGAGTTAAAGGCTATAAGTTATGGTGTCCAGAAACCAAGAAGGTGATTATTAGTAGAGCTGTTGTGTTTGATGAAACTACCATGTTACGTGGGACATCTACTACAGGATCTAGTGATGTTGATCAGGAGAGATCTAGCAGACAGGTGGAGTTTCAGATTGAGACAGGTACATCATCCGATTCCACTCCCCAGTCAAATTCAGAGAGTCATGGAGATCTTGCTTCCCCATCACAGCCACTAAGACCACCGTAGTATTCCATTGCCAAGGATAGACCTAGAAGAGATGTTAGGCCTCCAAAAAGGTTTGCTGAGGCCGATTTGGTGGCTTATGCTTTATCAATGGCAGAAGGTATTGATTGCAGTGAAGAACCTTCCAATTATTCAGAGG
>CAMOHE010050799.1:0-21930 GCA_946598075.1 Artocarpus hirsutus | reverse complement strand
TAAAAAGGTGGTTGAGAAAACATATCGATGTCTCCTGGTAATTGAGGTGAATTAATTCTATGTCTCTAAATGATAAGGATGCTATTTAATTGAGCATTAATGTAGTGAGACAAGGTTAGTAGAAGTGAGTGATAGGTAGATTTTAAATATTCACTACGGAGACTTAGTAAAAATACTAAAGTGACATTTTATTCATATGATTGTACAAAAATCATACTCGTTAAAATAATGGGTGTTTCAAATGAGGCCACGTCCGTTTGAAAACTTAGAGTTGGGGCAAAAAGGCATACACACGGTCACATCGTTTTGGTGATCATGGCCATGCATGTTGAAAGTAAGCACGTCTGAGCTTTATCTTGTGCGGTTGCACATTCTAAAGCGTGCTGGAGCACTAGCGTTTTGTGATCTTGTGCGGGAGCACAAGCTTGATGCTGTTGGGGCATGAGATTGTCTCCAAAGCTCCAAGAAGTCTCTCTAAGAACCCCAAACTTGTTCTTTGTGCATACTAAAATATGAACATAGAATAACAATGAATAAATAGTAAAATAAAAATAAAACATAACATAAAAACATATTTGAAAACATAATAAACTAAATATTATTCAAATTTAAATAAACATTGGGCAGCTTGTCGCAAGGAAGGAAAGAGGGGGAAACAAAGGAGAAAATCTTTGTGCATAACCACCGTCTCATTCTTTGTTATGACAGATTATCAGACCTCAGTCGTGCCGTCATTGTTGCATCTTAGGTGAGGTAGAGGGGAACTCTGGTGACTCCTCACGAAGGTGGAGGAGAAACTGCTCTTTTTTTTGGGGTTTATTAATCTAATATGTACAAATCTATTTTATTTGCAATAGGTTTTTTTAATTCTCACCTTTGAATGTAGATCCAGTGGCCAATAAAAGATGAGACCTTCTAGAAGGTCTCATCATAGTCTTCCCCTCCTTTTTTAATCATTTTCTTACATCTTTTATCATTATAAAATATATCCATGTTCTACTATTGTTGGTGGTTTTTGATAAATATTATCGATATCTCAACCGGATATCGACTGGTATTGCAGCATGATACCAGTATCATGGTTGGTATTACGGCCAAATATTAGTATCATGGTCAAATACCAAGTGGTATCGTAAGGGTATATTTTGTATTTTAAATCTAATGTAATGACATGGTTGTGGCATTCAATGTAAATATTTTTTTCCAGTGGCATAAATCAATGCAAGCATAGATTTTGTGACATTCGTGTAAAAAACCCCGATGAATCTCAGCTTCCCAAATTTGATCCAATGATCCCAAAATATTGTCGAACCAAAAATCGCATCAACCATGAGACTCACCCTATATATGACATATATTTTATGTTTTCATTATTTTTTTAATATCTTAATAAGAAAACTGACAATTGCATTATTTGTATTCACTCATTGCTAGAATTTTGGCATTATGTCAAGTATCATGGTAGGATACTCATGGTCACCATCCAACTATGGTCTCGATAGTTAGGAATTTTTAGTGCAACGGTGGATATCTCTAAATGCAATGATAGAATGCCATCAATTATCGATGGATATTGTAGATATCTTAACAGGATGCTATTAGGTGTAACTTTGATCCCTTACGGAGGCATGGTCAATATCACTCAAGGTAGAACATGACATACCCTGCAACATGTTCTATAGGGTGGCAAAATGTGGCATATGTGTGAAAGCCCTAATCTTGCATAAATGTCCTAGAGTATTGTGGTGTAAACTAGGTTAATTACTATTTTTTAGTTGCCTTTACCACTTTTTTTCCTTGAATAATATTATTTTTTTGAATATGAAACTATAGTTTCATTAAATAGACAGTGTTAGAACAAAATATTGTGATGAAAACTATTATCAACAAAAATTATTCATATCAAATTACCGGGATAATTAATAAGATACGGAAGTAAATGTGACACCTGAGCTTTTCTAGTAAATTAAAAATACAATAATTTAGGATTATGTTAAGCAAAAAATGTGTCACAAGGATTATTGTTTAATTCAATTTTTATGATAAAGTCCATATAAGCAAAAATAGGATTTTTAAGGGTAAAAATTATGTCATAGTCTTAAATAAAGAAGAAATGATATGAAAAACAAGCTATAAAGTCTAATTGTTGCAAAATGTATTGCAACAAATTTTAAGACAAAAATATAGTTTAAAAAAATGCTATATAATATATGAAAAATTATACAGTATTGGAATAATATAGTATAAAGAAGTAGACTGAAAAAGTTATATAGTATAAAATTACACTACAAAAGAAATGCAGGGTAGGAATTAGACTGTTTATGTTAAACAATATATAAATTGGACAATTTAAAGTTGAAGAAGTATATGAATAATACTGTTTTGAGGACATAAATGAGTAAAAAATGTTGTGTAATCTCGTAACAGTATAGGGAATATATTGACAGTATAAAAAAACTATTGGTATAAATTGGACTGTATAAACTTAAACAATATAGGTATTACATTAAGTGATGGATGTAAATAAGTATGGAAGGTTGTGGGATCTTATGAATTGTATAAAAAAGAATACTGGTACTATAAGAAAAATACTGTTAGTATAAATTTGGATTATGTAAAAATTAATGTAAGACCCACCTAGGTGCCACATTTAAGGTGAAAAAATTGCCACCACACCCCTTGTTGTGGTCCAATCCCGCCATGCCAAGTTACCCCAACTTTTATCACCAAATGATGCTTAGTGGTAACTAAGCATGCTAAGTCACCAAATTGGTGGAAAAATCTTACTTTTTTTTCCTTAGCCTTTATGCAACAAGAACCAAAAAAAAAAAAAAGTTCCATTTCCTTTTTAAGAAATCCAGCCCCTCCCATGGAATTCCCTCAAGAATTTTTTAATGCACAAGCCTCCAAATTATGTAAGGAAGCAAGAATAAGTGAAGGAGATGAAGATTGAAGAGTTTTCAAAGGATTTTGAGATGCTTACAAGTACCAAAACGAAGGACTAACATCTTGGAAATGTTAGGACATAGAAGCTGACTAATAAAAGGAAAAGATATGAAATGGGAATGCTAAAGCATTATCCAAGTAAGTTCAAACCTCACCTACAGCATAAAGTAAATGATTTTCCAATACCTATATATAGTTTGCAAATGTATTTGCAATCGCTATGCAAGTTGTTTTTAAAGTATATTTGCATTTTGTTAATGCATAATGTTTTACAGTTTAAGTTATTAGTTTTATGTTGTATTTGTTATACAATAACTGTTAGAGATCAAGTCATGGTTTGCATTATCATTGCATTTGATATGCTTAATATTTATAAGCTAAAGATATAGCATTTGATATGCTCACTAAAGTTAAAAAGAAGATAAAATAAAGATAAAAAGAAAGTGTCACACTAGTCTATTTGATGTGAGGTACACAAGTAAAGTTAAAGTTATGATCTTGGTATTTGATGGTCTTATGTCTTCCATAACGGAAGCAACATGTTTATGTTCTCATATTCAATGATGTTGGTACGAACACTAAAGTTTACATGTTGAAGGTAAAGATAAAGAATGATCATAAGATACTTATAATTGAAAATTATAATTGAGCATAAATAGAATCATACGTTTTGATTTTGTTTGTATTCTTTGTTATGAAATGTTTATGTGTTATGAAAAACATTCTACGGTAAGTTTTACATTAAATGTTTATGAAAAACATTTTTATGTTTATAAGAAAAGGTTTATGAAGGATGTTTTACGAAAAATGTTTAAGAAATGTTTTATAAAAAATGCTTATGAAAAACGTTTTAAGAGAAAGGTTTATATAGGAAAAGCTTATAAAGCGTATTTTAATGATTTGTAAGATTATGTTTGAACTTACTGAACGAAAGGTCATTAAAAGTTCCTTCATGCCATAGGTAGTCTATGGGTGACTAGTATGACATGTTTGAAGAGCTCGGTGCTGTAGAAGATAGATGCGAAGATTTAGGTATAGATACTACTAAAGTATATTTCAGCTACTCAAAGAAAATGTTTTCCACTGTTTGATTTAGTGTTTTCAAAGTCATAAGAAAATCAAAGTTTTAAGAAATGTTTTCAAAGTTTTAAGCTGTAATTAAAGAAAATCAAGCTTTATAACTCTAAAGTTAAGTTTTAAGCTGTAATTTAGTTAATGTTTCTCATTAAGTATTGAGAAACGATTTGAAATAGTTTTAAAGTTGAATGTTTAGTAATGTCTCAACTTAAGTTTTAACAGAAGTAGCAATAGCCCTTAAGTATGTTAAAAGGAAAAGAAAAGAAAAAATAATTATTTCAGTATTTTTTTTACTAAATAAGTGTGATTAATATTTAAGAAATGATGTCTAAGAAATGTTTAAGAAATGATGTCTAAAAAAGTTAAGTGACGACCTAAAAAGGTAGGGCATCACAACTAACCTTAATCTATGAATATGATGTGATTCTTGAGTCTATAGGTTGAGGATCTTACAAGTCTGATACGTAAGTTCTCCTTCAAAGAATGCCTCTGTAATCTTTCTGTAGATGGATGACAAAAAAATGACTTATGTACTGATTTGGGAACCACACAACCCCTTTATATAATTGTTAACCCTAACAGTTATCTTTAATTACCAATTTAACCCAACATAAAATCAGTAATTATATTTTGGTCTTTACACATAAGAGCCCCACACTTAGATAGTGTTTAGCAAAGGGTGGTTCACACCACAAACTCAGTTATGAATAGTGTAAAGCTTCACATGCTACAGCAAAAAGAAAAAAAAGTTGCTATAGTGTAAAGCTCTCACATGTTACAGTAAAAACGGTTTCTACCAATAGTTTCCACCATTAACTAAACACCATATTAATGATGCATTAAAAGTTGAAAACTCAAATTGATCACTTTTAATTAGGTTAACCTTATTAATAGCCTTTTATACACATTTATTTAATATATTAGCCCATATATTAGGTTAACTTTATTAATAGCTTTTTATACACATTTATTTAATATATTAGCTTATATATTAGATTGATTTCAATAGACGCCGCATTCATACAAACTTCCACTGACATAGAAAGTGGAATCTCAGTGGTCCACACTTGTTTGCATAAAGCCAAAGCAGCTAGTTTGTGGGCAACTTTATTACAGTTACGAGGACAAAAACATAACTTAGTTTGACCCCGCTCATGCAACTGCTCTCTAACATCAGAGAGGACTATAACCTCACTACTCAAAAGTAACATTAAGTGAATTGACAACCTCTTTAGCGTCACTCTTTACCACAGCGACAAGGTGGCCTAGCTATTCAGAGATGATCAAGCCTTCCCTGATTACGATTGTCTCTGCCAGCTTTGGACTCATGACTCCAGGGATCCGAATGGAGAAAGCCATAACTACTGTCCCTTCATGTTCTCGAAGAACTCCACCTATACCAATAAATCCGACCTCCAATGGAACCGCGGCATCAATGTTCCCTACCAGGGGTGCTTGCCATGTAATGTTCCAACGGACTGGAAGTTCTCTCCTGATATTATCTATCACCTGGGCCTCCTTGAATTCCTTAAGAAAAACCTCAACATCACAAATGATCTTCTTCGAAGGCCGTTGAGTTTGGCATTGGATAAAATGTTTCGTTCTTTCCACAGACTCCAGACTCCAAACGATGACAAAAGCAATCCCGTCGAGAAAGTACTTTATGAAGGTAGAGACACAAATCCAATCCCGAATTCCCTTTAAACTTCCAGATAATATCATTGATTTCTAACTGGGCCCACACGTCCAAACTTCGGTCACATTCTAATAATGCCTGGGGAGAGGTCTCCCTTGGAGCATCACAGCCATCCTCGCAAATTTCTCTACGTTGCAAGTTTGAAGCGGTCGGAATAATGTCATGGAAATCCTCCAGATGTAAATCTTAATTTTGTTGGGCATGTTCAGATTCCACGTGAAGGACCACCACTTTTCTATTACTGTCCACTTCCCATAGACAGTCCCAAACCAAGCTTTCATTCCAACCACGTTCCCTGGAAAATTAAGTCACACACCCGCCACGCGTCCATCCTCTGAGGTTGGGTGGTAATTGACCGAAATGTAGAAGGCCTGCGGAGCCATGGGTCTTCAAAGACTCTAATACTAGTGCCACTACCCACCCCCAACAATTTTCCCTCTTCAACAATTCTTCGCCTCACATTAGGCTCCTCAAAATATAAGAACACCCGCTTCTAATATTAGCTTCCAAAAAGGGAAAGTTTGAGAAGTATTTTTATGTCAATACCTGTGCACATAAAGAATGGGGACAAGTTACCAACCTCCACCCTTGCTTAGCCAACAGAGCCTAATTGAAAGCCTTTAAGTCACGAAATCCTAGTCCCCCCATCCTTTTTTGATCGACACATAAGCTTCCATTTCATCCAATGCATCTTCTTATTCTCACTCGAGCAACTCCACCAAAATTTAGCAATCATGGAACGAAGGTCATCACAGATTGTAGAGGGAATACGGAACACGCTCACGGTGTTTGTTGGAACCGCTTGCGCCACTGCTTTGATAAGAACTTCCTTTCCCCCTGCTGAAAAAAGTTTTTTTTTTTTTTTTTATGACTTGTAAAGTCCACATTTCTCTTTAACGAATTTACCTTTGTGATCAACACTGGTTAATTCTTTCTCACAATTAGGAAACAAAGAACGAACTACTTTATATCTACTTCTGGTTAACTTTTTGACTAGCCATTTCTTCCTAAAGCTCAAACAAACAGACTGTCCTTGAAAGAAAAATCAAAGAAACAGTAAATAAAATACTGATTTTAATTGACAAACAAATTCTAAATTAGAATAAACAAATTAAGTAAAGCATTGGTTTAATTTTGACTAAACTATTGAAAAATTATTCTAACTATAAATTTTGACAATCAATCGACAGCAAATCAAAAAAAAAAAAAAAAACACAGAGAAGAAGAAAAACTCAATTTTACACGTGAGTGGACAAAATTTAAATGGAGGGTGGAGAACCGGTGGCAGTGACAAAGATAGCGGTGGAGATGCAGATTGTGGAGGCAATGAAGATTGAAGTAGAGAACAAATTGATCAGGCCATGGCAGCCCCACGCAGCCAAGTCTGACCACTATGGTTTTTATATATGTGTGACTGGATAAAGATATCAATATTTTGTTGCTACTGCATACATATTGGGAGCTTCCTTTCTATTATGTTGGCGTGCTGTTTCTAATTTCCATTCAGAAGCAATTATTCCAATTATTTTTGTAGGAATTGAAATAGGACGTGAGAATAACTTTTAATAAGCAAGTAGAAAAAGTCAAGAGGAAAACAAAGAAAACAAATTTATTATGTTGTTGTGAAGCTGCACATCATTTTAATTTGGTTTGCATTTGAATTTTGTCCAAAAACTCTCAACACACGAAACAAATTTTCTGTCAAACTCCAAATAGATAAAGAAATAAAGAATGATAATCCCTTTTTGTTATCTAGGCTGCTGCTTTCCTTGCGTTGGTGGTTGTGGAGGTGGAAGAGTGTACAAGGATTTCAGCTGCCTGCTTATGATCTTACTGTTGTGGACGGCCATTTGAAGTTCCAAGTCATCAGACCACCACTGCTCCAATCCATGAGCCTCTAGAAACTTCTGGTTTCCCTTTGACATCACAAACAGCTTAGCCGCCATTTGCCCATTTCTAGGGCCCACATTCTCTTTATTACCACCACCACCACCACCATTTTTGTTGTTTTCTTCTTCTGTTCTATCAGGGTCAGTATAAGAGCAACAAATGTAGTCGCTGTTATTTACATATACATGAGGCACCCATTTCCCCAAAGCCACACCAGAGTTCTTCAGACCATATAAACTTGGCACCCAATTCTTCAATCCCACAGCAGCAGAAGTAGAAGAAGAATTAGTAGTAGTAATATTAGTACCAGTATTATTATCTCCTTCCTCAGTTTCACCACTTGAAGAAGGAAGCATGGACTTGAGTCTCTTCCAAACAAAACCAGCCTTTTCTCCAATGTTTCTAAAGCTCATAGAGAGTGAAACAGAAGGTGGATTAAACAAATGTGTGTCAACATAAATCCCTTCCTTGGCCAATGCTTTTCCCACTTGGAGAGCAAAGCCAGCCCCTAGAGAATGCCCTGCAGCACACACATTGCTGCTTCCATGCTTTTCAGCCACAGACTTCAATGCCTCCAAGGCCACTTTGAATCTCACAGACCCCTTCAAGCTTTCCCAAGCAAAGAACCGGAGATCATCCTCGATGTCCCTCCGCATCGTTAGGCTTTTGAGCAGTGTTCCTCTGAGGACTATCACTGCTCTTGGTGCACCACTTGGCCTGATTAGTACTAAGTCAGCTAATGCCGCGGATTGGTCCCATTCTAGAATTGCGCCAAAAATGGACCCGTCTCTTTCGTCGATCAAGTTCTGGGATAGCTTGTACTTAAAGGGCATCCACCATTTTGGAGCAAGAGCATTTTCTTCACTTCTATTCTCTTGTCTGTCAAGTTCAAGCAAGTAAACTGCCTGTATGAAACAAGCAATTACGGTCCTTTTGTAGTTACCATCCTTCCTGTGATGAAAAAATAAAGATACTTAATTAGGTTCTTGCAGAAAGAAAAACGTTTCTCCTAAGCCATATATATTGAATTCCCCAAAGATTATGTCATTGTTAAAATATAATATTAACTAGATAAAATTTCCGAAATAGGACCTAATCTAAGAACTCTAACATCAAGAAATAATTGTAGCATTTGATTTGACTATAGTCTGCTTTGGTATTATATCAATATAACATGGCGTGAGACTGAAAGAAAACAAACAGAATCTGTAAAATACACTCATTGGATATCAATTGAAGGATTACTTAAAATGTACCCCGAAGCAAAACGAGATAGTATAGGATCAAACAAACAAAGTTCTCCGAAATTGAATAAATTTGATACACAGAAAATCCAGACCCAACTCTTATGACGGACTCAATATAAGAAATAGAACCACCGAGTCTACTTAAAAATCACGTGTTTTAGTATCACCATTTACAAATATCAAATTTCCTCTCTGTTTCAGTTGCTGATTTATGCTATTATCTGCAAGAAAAGTGAAATTACAAATGCTTCATTTCCATATCATAATCCCAGAGCTTTATTTCACAAGCTATAAATTTTTTGACAAACTAAACTCTTAGAAACCGCTTCGATTATTTGGATTTCACAATTTCGAGAAATTCTTCCAACTTAAAAAGGGAATCAACACTTAGATACAAATGTATAAAATGAAAGAAAATGAGATGGGCACTAACCAACTTGAGTTTATAAGGTCTCTCCAATTGGGAGAAGAAACGTTTCGAGGTCCGGAAACGTGAAATGCATATGGGTGAGCCTGATCTTCTCGTCCTTCTACCTCTTTCAAAATGTTCTCCTCAGCTCCACGCTTCGCCATTAACAAAACCACGTCAAATCCTTCTTCAACTCCTCTTCTTCCTTCTATTTCCCTTTTGGGTTTTTTACCGTGTTAGATTGAGAAAGAAAAAGAGAGAAGAAACTGTTCCTTAATGGGAAGGTTTTGGCTTTTCACCTTGTTGTGTGAATGCTTTTACTTGGTATCCGATTCGATGAAGGCAAATAATATCCTTCTTAAAAGGGGGGAAAAATTAATAAATAATGATTTGAAAACGCCTGTTTTTTTGTAGATCTTCTCCAACGGTCATATTTCATTGGAATAATTTGAAAAAAAGACCAAAAAAAAAAAAAAAATTTGAAGCAAGAAAATGGTCTTTCTTTTTTTTTGCACTAAAAAATATGTTTTTTTGGACTCCCAATTTTTTTGAAAAAGATGAGGAAAAAAACTATAGCAAAGCGATGAGCTCAAACAAGATGAAAAAAAAAAAGGAACAGTTTTTTTGTCTAAAAAAACTTGTTTTTTGGTGCAAAAAAATAACAAAAAAAAACAAAAAAAAAGTCATTAACCAAAAATTTTTTTTTCAAAAAGTTATTTTTAAAAACACCCCTATTTCATTCATGTTGTCAGGCTTACAACTACAATGACCATAATGTCCTCATCCTTGGAATGTTTGTTCGCCTATTTGAAGTAATGGTACTATTTTTTTTTACGCAAAACAAATAATAAATAAATTTTGCTTTAAGTCGTCAACGAAGGTTGTATCACTTATTTAAACAGTTTTTTGTTTTTGAAAAGAAAAAAGAGACAACTTTTTTGAAAATATGTCGGTAACATCTTTTTTGCTTTTTTTAATTGGTATCATTTTTTTAAATTATAGAAACAAAATTTCTTGTTTCCAATTTTTTTTAGACAAAAATCTTAGGTTTTTTTCCAACCAAAGATTTACTAAGCTCGTCAACTATCTACGATAGTCCGACAAGTCGAGAGAGTCGTTGGGGTTGGATCGGTAGATCGAACTACTTGGAGATCTGAACAACAAGCGAAACCCACCGTTGTGGTTGGGTAGGACTAGTCGATGGGGTCTAACCAACTAAGTGGACTTATCATCAGGATCTGGCCATTATCAACGAGCCAGACATGTTGTTAAGGTCAGGACGTTAATTTGAACACACTACCAAGGTCAAGCTACGAATTGGGTTGGGTTTCAAGATCGGGTAGGGATTCAGAACAGACGTTAATCGAGGTTTGCGGCAAGGGTTAGGATCAAAGACTAGGGTTGGCGTCGAAATCTAGGATTGCTGTTAAGGTCAGTGTCAAGATCAGGAACCAAGGTGGGGGTCGGGTTTCAAGACCAAGATCAGGGTCAGGTTTCAAGACTGAGGTCGCCCTGACCCAGGTCATGTTTTAAGAGTGTCATGCTTCAAGACTAAGGTCTAGATCTAGAGCCGAGGTCGGGGTCAAGGTTAGGATCTAAGACTTGGGTCAGGGTTAGGATCCAAATCTAGGGCCGAGATCAGGGTCGAGTCATGAGACCAAGGTCTGGGTTGCGATTTAATACTATGGTCTAGGTTGGGGTCAGGATCTAGGGCCAAAGTTGGGGCCAAGTTCTAATATTACAGTCCAGGTTGGGGTTAGGATCTAGGGCCAGGTTAGGGTCGGTTTTCAAGACCAAGAATGCAATTGGGTTTCAATACTAGGGGTCAGGGTTAAAGGCCGAGGTCGGGGTTGGGGTCAGGTTTCAAGACCAAGGTTAGGGTTTTGAGACTGAAGTCGAGATCTAAGACCGATATTAAGGTTAGGTTTCAAGATTAGAGCCAGAGTCTAGGTCGGGTTTTGAGATTGAGATTGGGACCAGGGATTGAGGTCGAGGTTGGGTTTTCAGATCGAAGTCGGCTTAAGTAATTGGGTCAGACCTCAGCTTAGATCCAAACCATATTCCTATAACTCAACCCCTCCTAACCTTGGCCCTAGTCTTGAAACCTCACAATTATGCCGGTCCCAAGGCCCAAATCCAAACTCGATCTTGGATCTCGACCTTAACCCTGACCTTCGTCTAGGAACCCAACTCGATCTTAAATCCTAACCTTGACCCTAGATCCTATATTTTGATCCTGGCCTCAAACGACCTAAACTTCAGCCGTAGTTTTGAAACCCAACCCTAGCCTTGGTCTCGGATCCATACTTGGGTCTCAAAATCCAACCCTGACTTGGTGTTCGAAAACGATACGTAGCGAAATTTTAAAAATTTTTAAGTAAAAATCTTTTCTAAATAACAAGTTTAACGTGCTAAGTACATAAAATAATAAAAAATCTTACTTACCTCTTTAATAGATCGAAAAGTGTAGAAACTATAGCAAGAGAAAAAAGTCTCGAAAGAGCTTCAACCAACTGGTTGTTCTTACTATTCATTTTCCACAACCAGAATGAGGGTGGTCGCATTTCATACAGTTCTTCCTCTAGTGACCTCCTCTTCCAACCACTTGAGAAAACCAAGAGCTAAGATTTCAGATATTGAACAACAACCCTATAGGAGTTTCATTGTTTCTCTCACTAGGATACTTTCTCTATACTTCTTAAATGATCTAAAGAACAATGAAAAATAATTCTCTTTATATAGCTTTCAAATTTGGGGTTAATCCCTATCAGATTAGGCTTTAAAATTCAAGTGTAGATAAACTTTTGATCAAAAATGTGTACAAGGATTATCACACGGTCGGCATGCCGAACTCATACATCGGCCTACCGAACTCGGCAATCGGCTTACCGACCAAGTGATAATCTAAAAAACTCAAAATATCTTATTTCATACGAGAATCTTAGATAGAGCTTTAGTTTTAATTCAAATAACCCAATAGAGAAATTATTTTATTAAAACAGTCATATATAGATAATTGTATATCAAATAAAATATTATCCAAATAATTTAACATGTTTATCTTAAATTAATTTACAAAATCAATTCAACCAAAAAACCAACATGAATTATTAAATCCAATCTATTGAATTTCAGTCAATCTAATAATTAACGTAAGTCTATATAAGAAAAAAATGCCTTATCATTACATAAATTATTATGGGCTAGCAAAGGGGACTTGATGAACATATGCAGATCAAGCATCTACAATTATAAAATAATAAATTCCAGATGCATATATTTTATAATTATAAACCCTAACATTGTTTTACTAAAAGCTTAGAACTGCACTCTTGAACTATATAAAATTACGAAGCTTCAATAAGCTTATCATCCATAACATATCATAATATGTAACATCCCTATAGGATATTTATAATCGGCTTAAGAATATATTTTGTTTTAAACTTTCCAATTATTTTTATCTTATGTTCCCTTATCTCACCATTAGAAAACTTACTATCCATAAATAGTATACCTTTCGGTTACACCAATGCATTCCAATAGTTGAGCACTCCAGTCTTCCAACCATAGGATAATGCATATAAGATAATATCATTAGCTCTACAAAAGAGCTATAGATTCCATATCTATGAATAACGAGTCTGCATCAATTAAAAGTCATGTCTTCAATATACTAATATACGTTCCTTTATCTAATTTAGGATGTCATCCTTTGGTACATTAAAAAACTCAAGTTAAGAATATGGGCCCATTAATTCATTTCAGGTTTAAGATGCAATACCTATGATTGTCTAAAGTGAAGTAATTTAAACAAATGGAATTGTTAATCAAATCAATTTAACTTTTTGTCCCGATTTAATATATCACAACCTATGATAATATACCAATGTTTTTACTCACGGAGTCCTACTCCGTTGAATACAATGCATAACTTTATTCCCTTGATTACCGACCTTATCATTTAAACTATCACTTTTAAGTTTCATGTCTTTTACATAATCTGTTCATCATATGCACAATCTTACAAGTTTAGACTGATAGTATCAGACTTTTGTTTGCTTATCATATATTCAATACAAATGAATATAAAGAGGATAACATTTGATATATGAAAATAAATAAACTCTTTATTGATTAAATATCTCCAAAATCTTATTACATCATTTAATCTTTAGGGCACCTAGTCTAACAATCTCCCATTTACTCTAAGCGAGTAAATATGACATGTTTCTTATCCCTATAGTCTCTACATGCTTTTTGAAAACCCTCATTGGTAGTGTCTTCGTGAAAGAATAAGCTATATTATCTTTAGACGTCCACTCTCAACGAAGTCCTTTATCACATGATACTTTCGATGTATATGTTTACTTTTTTTGTAAAATCTTGGTTCCTTAGCATTAGCTATCCTTACAATGTTATCACAATATAGCAACTTCGGCTTATCCAGACCAAGAACTACCTTAAGATCCTAAAAGAACATGTGGAACTACATAGCTTCTTTCAAAGCTTCACTAGCTGCTGCTACATACTCTGTCTCCATCATTGAATCCAAAGTGAAATCTTACTTGACACTTCTCCAAGCAATGGCGCCTTTTCTTATAGTAAACACAGAACCTGAAGTCGATCTTCTCGAATTTAGACAAGATTGAAAATTTGAATCAGTGTCTCCATGAAGTAATAAATCCTCACCAGTGTGTATATAACCTCCAGTCCTTCTTAGGTACTTGAAAATATGCTTGACGGTAACCCATCGGTTTGGTCCTAGATTTCACTAAAATCTACTCACTATCCCGGCCATATAACATATGTTCGATCATGTGCAAAATATAGTATACATGAGACTAGTCTTTCTTAGAAAGAGTAATTCCAGGCCTAGATGGCTGCCCATCTTCCTTGGAATTCTTCATTGCATAATTCTTGAGAATTTTATCTATTTAGGTAGCTTGGCATAAAGCTATTATTCTGTTCTTCTAATTTCAAAAGATTTGGATACCTAGAACATAATTAGCATCACTAGGTCCTTTATGTCAAACTACTTAGTCAGCCATAATTAAACTAATGACAATGTCCCAACGTCATTACCAATAAGTAGAATATTATTTACATAGAGCAGTAAAAAATTCACTTTCCTATCCTTAATATGTTTATATGTTGGAAAAATAGTACGCAACGGAATTTTAAAAATTTTATATTAGAGTATTTTTTCAAAACACAAGTTTGACATGCTATATGCTTAAATTAACTATTGACCAGATCTTACTAACCTCTGTGTGTCGAAAAGCTCTTGCAATTAGTGATGAGAAGTAACGTTCCAGAAGGACCTCAACCAACTGGCCTTTTTTGCTATTCTCTATCCACAATCAGAGTGAGTGTAGGCTCACATGTATAGCTCTTCCACCAGGTGACTCTCCTTCTCACCAATTGAGAAAACCCAAAGCTAGTGTTCATGATTTGTGAACAAGAGCTCTCTAGAAGTTTCAAAATCTCACTTGTAGAGTATCACTCTTAATCTCTCGATTGATCTAAATAATGTTGGGTTTTTGTTGGATTTTGTGATTCAAATAAGCAACAAAAAATCAAAATTAATTCCCACAAAACCCTCGTAGGATCTATGCAATTCGATTAAATTGATAAGAAAGTCATAGAATCTTCCCAGAATGACAAAAGGGGCAAGATTTCTGGAAGGCAAAGTGTAGGTTCACTCTGGTGACACCCTAACTCGAGCTTTTTGTCTTTAGGATTGGATTTAGACTTTGTTACTAAGAGCAATGCCGTCTGCAGATATTCATAGAACAAACTCTCTTAAAAACCAAATTGGTGTGCCAGCACCCTCTCCTTGCGTTAAATAACTCTCTCTAATTTTTAGGGTTTTTAATGTTTTTGCCTTGTAGAATAAGAGAACGCCTTTTCTCATCTAATTTAGCCAGAAACCCTAAAATATATAAATATATATATATATATTGACTTTGAGATAGAGTCACATTTTAACTAGGGTAAACTGTAATTCAAATATGATTCATAGAATCTAGATGATGTTAGTTTAATGAACCTAGACATATCTAGTACATCAAATCTGGATATTATCAGGTTCATTGAACCTATACACAGTAAATCAAAATTCATTTTTGGTCTGTTCTAAGTGTTTGCCCCTATAAGTTCATATAACATTGGTAATGGGCATGAAATTCTGTTTCTGGCCCACAAAACATAAGCGGCCTCTAGCAAGACATTATGATTATCCAAGTTATGCAAATGTTAATAATCTGACATAACCTAATTCACAATAAGTCTCAAAGTCCTTTTGCCACTAGATACCTTGATTGAACATAAGGCATGGCTTATGTCATCCTTATACTATTCAATCATATTATTTCTCGATCTTAAGTAGATTGATATTGATAATACTTATCAATTTATTCCAATATGGCCATACATTTTTCTTCAATCTAACTTATCGAGGGGCCCATAGATATCTTTCTCATAATAAATGAGGGACAAATTCCTTCTTAATCACTCACATTCCTCACATGATTCACTCTATATCCAACAACAATCCATTCCATCATCTTTTTAAAGATAATATTAAAATGTGTCAAAATTTAGAACTTGTCATGTAGGAAATAATGATAATTTCAAGTCAGAGGACTAGGATAATACTATTGTGATGAGAATCACTTATAACAATTATTCACGTAGTATTCTTATAGAGTGTCCATCCAATACATTATTTCTCAAATATGTATCTATGAGTTGACTTAGTATCTCATACACATGATTAGTAAAACATAATCATCAGTTAAACTTCATATTAGTCTTCATTCATTATTATCCCAATAATAATGACCGGTTAGGGATAATTTAGAATAGAATTCAATTTTCACCTAAGAGTTTTACTATCAAGTCACATACTTGATGACCTTAGGTGGAATTAACTATTCATGGAATTAGAATAAAAAACAATAATGAAAATGCCTCTTTATTAATAAAATGCAAATGTAACGAAGTCAAAATATGGTCATTACATAATTGGCCTAGGGCACATCATCAACAAATAGTAATGATACTCATTCCCTTTTTATAGAGGTTGGGTTCAGGAGTTAGTTCTTATCAGATAATGCCTCAAAATTTGAATCAGAATCAAATTTGGATCAATATTTGATGAAATCTGCATGAAAACACGTGATCTTTTTATGGCACGATCGGCATGCCGATCTATCTAATAGGCATGCCAAACTTGCCCTATTGGCACGCTGAACTTGAGGATCGGCATGCCGAACTGTCGATAAAAATCTCAATGAATCTTTTATTTTTCACCCGAGATTCAATAGGATAAAGTCTCAGTTTTAATTCAAATAACCCAATAGAGAAGTTGTCTAATTAAAACAACTTTATCTAGATAATCTCTAGGAAATAAATGAATTCCTAATAATTCTACAAGTTTATCTTGATTTAATTTATTCAAAATTAAATCAATTGATCAACAAACAAGAATTATCCGATCTCAATAATTGAACAAGTTTATCTTGAATTAATTTTGTCATAAAATTAATTCAACTGATAAACAAACATGAATTATTTGATTCTTTTAAATTTCAATGAATCTAATAAATCTGACATAAGTCACTGATTATTAGAAAAGCACGTCATATCGTTACAGGATTTTTGTGAGCTAGCAAAGGGGACCTGATGGACCTATATAGTTCAAGCTTTCGATAATTATGAAACCCAATATCCTAGATATATATTTCATAATTATCAACTCCAACGCTACTCCACTAAAAGCTTGGAGCTGCACTCTCGAATTATATAGAATTACGAAGCCTGTGTAGCTCAGTCTCCATGACATATCATAGTGTATCGTATCTCCATAGGATTATCCATAATCGGCTTAAGGACAAGTTCTTTCTTACCTTCACAATTATTTTTATCTTACGTTCTATTATCTCACTATCGAAAAACTTAGCATCTAAAGATAGTATACCATTCAGTTACACCTACGTATCCAAATGGTTGAGTGCTCCAGTTTTCTAATTACAGGATAACATATATAAGAGGATATTACTACTCTTAAAGAGGAGCTATAGATTCCATATATATAAATAACATGTCTACACTTCAAGAGTCATGCCTCCAATGTACCAGTATGCATACCATCATTAAAATGTGGGTATCATCCTTTGATTCATCAAAAAACACAAGTCAAGACAATGGGCCCATTATCCATATCAGGATTAATATACAATACAAATGATTGTCTAAAGTGAATCTATTTGCCAAGATAGAATTATTAATCCAAATCAATTCACTTTATGTCCCAATCTAAAACATCGTCACCTATGAAACGTGCTAATGTTTCTATTTTCGGAGTCCGCTTCCGATGGTCAAGACCAATCATCTCCTATTAGGGATATAGACAACATAATAATCTTTACATGAATAAAACGCCTAACTTTATTATCTCGATTGCGGACCTTATGATTTAGACCGTCACCTTAAGAATCGTGTCTTCCGAATAATTTGTCCATCATATGCCCAATTCTTAAAGGTTTAGATCGATAGTTTTAGACTATTGTTTGCTTAACATACATTTAACAAATATGAACATAAAGATGACAAGATTTGGTATATAAATAATAAATAAATTCTTTATTGATAAAAAGTCTCCAAAAACCTATTATATTTTTACTCTTTAGGGCATACACGTCTAACAATCTCCCACTTGCACTAAGTGAGTAAATATGACAAATCTCGCATCCTCATAGCTTCCATATGCCTCTCGAAGACTCTCCCAGCAAGTGTCTTCGTGAATGGATCAGCTAAATTGTCCTCTGATGCAAGTTTTCACATTGTGACATGCCTGCCCTCGACAAAGTCCTTTATCACATGATACTTTCGATCAATATAATTACTCTTCTTGTGAAATCTTGGTTTCTTAACATTAGCTACTGCCACACTGTTATCATAGTACAGTGATACCGTCTTATTAATGCCAGGAACTACCTCAAGATCCCTAAGGAACTTGCAGGGCCACACTGCTTCTTTCAAAGCATCACTAGCTACCACATACTCAGCCTCCATCATTGAATCTGAAATGTAATCTTGCTTCACACTTCTCCAACTGATGGCATCGCTGCCCAAAGTAAACACAAACCCCGAAGTCAATCTCTTAGAATCTAGACAAGATTGAAAATCTAAGTCAGTATATCCCAGAGAAGTTAAGTCCTCACCTGAATACACAAGCATATACCCTCGAGTCCTTCTCAGGTACTTAAAAATGTGCTTTACCACAACCTAGTGGTTCAGTCCTAGATTCGCCTAAAATCGACTTACAATCCCGACCGCATAATAAATATCCGGTCGTATGCAAAAGCATGGCATACATGAGACTATCCACTGCCGAAGTAGAAGGCACCTTCTTCATGTATTTTCTTTCTTCCTCAGACTTTGGAGAGTCTTTCTTAGAAAGAGTAATCCTATACCTAGATGGTTGCCCACTTTTCTTGGAATCCTACATCGCAAACCCCCTAAGAATTTTATCTATGTAGCTGGACTGGGACAAAACTATCATTTTGTTCTTCCTATCCCGAAAGATTTGGATACTGAGAACAAAATTAGCCTCACCTAAGTCCTTCATGTCAAGCTGCTTGGTCAACCATAATTTGACCGATGACAATACCCCAATGTCATTGCCAATTAGCAGAATGTCATCTACATAGAGCAGTAAAAAAACCAACTTCCCATCCTTAATGTGTTTGTAAACACTTGGCTCATCTACATTTTGTGACAACCCATAAGTCTTGATTACTTGATCATATCTTATGTTCTAAGAACGGGAAGCCTACTTAAGTCCATAAATTGACTTCAGCAGTTTACAAACTTTACCCTCTTGACCCTTGATCTTGAACCCGTCTGGTTGTTTCAAGATATCCATTTAGAAAAACCGTCTTGATATCCATCTACCAAGTCTCGTAGTCGAGAGTGGTAACTATGGATAAGAGAATCCGGATGGACTTAAGCATGACCATAGGTCAAAAGGTTTCATCGTAATCGATTCCTTCCTTTTACGTATAACACTTGGCTACCAATCTAGCCTTAAAGGTTTCGACCTTTTCATCCACTCCTCTTTTCCTTTTGTAGGTCCACTTACACGCTATGGGTTTTACCCCTTTGGGAAGATCCACAAGCTCCTAGACCCGATTAGTCTCCATAGACTTATTCTCTGTGTTCATGGCCTCTGTCTAGAGTTTTGAATCAACATCCTCTATAACCTCTACATAAGTGTAAGGATCCCTGTTATGTTCAATTGGTTCAGCCAAGAAGGCCTCCCCATTGAACATAGACCTTTTGTGTTGACACCCGATCCTCCAACAACGCTAAAGCCCTTTAGGTTGTTGTTCAGGTTCATTTGGCTTTTCTACATTGATCAGAGCGATTTTATTTAGAACCTCTAGAGTGATTGGATTACTCCTTAACTCCTTAAGCATCACTTTGCTTCGAGGTTTAAAGTCGTCTATGTAACTCTCCTCAAGAAAAGTTGCATTAGTTGAAACCACGACTTTATTTTCATTTAGGTTATAGACTCTTTAGTCTCTTTTGGATATCCTATAAACATGTAAACTTTCGAATATGCTTCCAACTTATTCGCATCCCTCTATGCAAATATGGTTTAAGGATGTCTTCTTGCCTGTCCACAACTCGTGAGGAGTTTTAGGGACCAATTTTGAAAGCACATTGTTCAAAAGATAACATACAGTTTGTAGTGCATATCTTTAAAAGGATAAAGGCAATGATGAATAACTCATCATGGACCTTACCATGTCTAATAAAGTCCTATTCCTTCTCTCTGCTACGCCATTCTACTATGGAGTGCATGGCATAGTCAAATGGGATAAAATCCTATTCTCTAATAAGTGTCCCAGAAACTCATTAGAAAGGTATTCTCCACCTCGATTGGATCAAAGTGCCTTTATGGGTCTACCCAATTGCTTTTCAACTTTAGCCCAAAACTCCCTGAACTTGTCAAAAGTTTTGCTTTTGTTGTGCATCAGGTATACATACCCATACCTTGAGTAATCATCAATAAAAGTGATGAAGTACTCATACCCTCCTTGTACCCAGATGTTCACAGGTCCGCAAACATCACTATGAACAAGTTCTAGAACCCCTTTGGTCCTATTGCCCTTAGACCCAAATGGTCTTTTGATCAGTTTACCCTCCAAACAAGATTCACGTTGAGGTATAGATTCCACCGTTAAGTGACTTAAAGGTACATCCCTTACCAACCTTTGTATCCTATTCAGGTTAATATGACCAAGGCGTAAATGCCAAAGATAAGTCTTATTAGAATGAGAAGTCTTAAGTCTTTTAGAGTTATTATCATTCATCTTAGCATTAAGTAGTAAGTCCATCTTAGGTTTGATAAACTATAGATTATTTTGCATCCATCCAAAACAGTTAAAAAATTTGTTTTTACGAATCACAACTTTATTGTTAAAAGAAACCAAATAGGAGTCTTTAGATAAACAAGCTACATAAATTAAATTCCTCTTAAATTTAGGAACATAAAAACAACCTCTCAAAATTAAATTCCTATAATTATCAAAACAGAGATGGACGTCTCCCATTGCTTTTGCTAAGAACAAGGATCCATCGCCTATCCAAAGCGTGAAGTCTTCATGAAGCAGACTTCTTGTTTCTTCGAACCCCTGTAGAGAAACACAAACATGATTAGTTGCATTGGAATCTATGACCCAAATGTCACTTGATTCCTTAATCAAACCAGTTTCTAAATACAAAAGATCACACCTATCTCCTTTAGAAAGGAAGTCCTTGCAATACTTCTTGATGTGCCTGACCTTCCTGCAAAAGAAGCACTTAAGCTTCTTTGGGTTCTTCTTCTTCTTCTTCTTCTTGCTCTTGTTGTTAGCAGGAACAGAAGACTTCTCATTCTTGGCCCGTTGCTTCTTTCCATTCCCAAAATTAGGATTGGAACCAAAAGTAGCCGCTAAATTAGCCTCTCCATCTACAGGAGACTCCCTGATCAACAGTTCAAACTCTTGTAACTATTTTATTAATTCTGTTAAGGTCATATCCCGCCTATTGCTCAAATTAAATGTAGCTCTAAATACAATAAATTCCTTTGACAGAGTCTCAAAGACCATAGTCATCTGAGTTTCAATATCGATGTCGGCTCTATTGGTTTGTGCCTCAGCGAGGTAACACATGACCAATATCATGTGTTTCTTTATAGATGTCCCTAGTCTCTGCTTACAGTTCAAGAGTTTCTGAAGCGCCCCTTGCTACTTAGTTAAGACCTGGCTCCAAACATGTCTTCCAGATTATCTAAGATCTACTTAGCAGTCTCATAATCCTCATGTTGAGCCGACAACACGTTGTTCATGCTGGCCATAACATAGCAACGGGCCTAATCGTTTGCATCTTTTCAACTATCATATGCTTGGAATTGCTCATTAATGGAGTCTCCTATAGGCTCGGGAGGACAAGGGGTTGTCAATACAAATTTCAGTTTCTCAAAGGAGAGGATGATATCCAGGTTCTGTTTTCAACCATTATAATTCTCTCTGGTTAATTGGTTTTTGTCAAGTATCGAAGATAAAGTATTTTTAGACATTTTTAATCTATAATAAAGAATCATATACCAA
>CAMOHE010050798.1:0-21347 GCA_946598075.1 Artocarpus hirsutus | reverse complement strand
AAATTACAAGAAAAGAATGTACATGTTTGCTGCCTAATTAGAAATCTACTATTATTATTATTATTATTATTATTATTATTTGAGAAAGAGCAAAAATAACATATTTAAGTTAAGACTTAGTAAATAATGTCATATAGTTTCAAAATATGTAGTAAATAATATATCATAAGAAAATAAGTAAAATCTCATGATAAATTAAGAATAAAAACCCCCCAAAATATCCATACATCTTTATCCTCTATATCTCTCAACTGGCAGCCAGGAAATACAATATTAGTTTGGTAATACTGTATTACCGAGTAAATACAACAATCAACCAACGACTTCGCAGGACCACTAACGGCCAAGAAATATAGTAGTAACTTGCTAATATTTTATTACCACTAATATTTTATCATTTTGTGTAGTTTGCACTGAAATCTTTCCCCCTTTTGTTACCCTTTTTAGCCGTTTCTTTTTTCCCTCTAAAATATTATTTTTAAATTTGTTTTTTCCAGTTTTGAAATATATATATTTCTTCAAATTGTCCTACTTACGTATATTTTTTCTTTGCAATCTCCTAAATTATTATTTTTGTCAAATAAAGCCTTCATATCACAAGTAACTTTGTTTCCATGTACATCACCAAAAATAGTTGTTTTCTTTTTTAAATATGATCCCGTTAAAATATATTCTTATCGTCATATGTAGCCCCAATTAGTTTCTCTATTTGTGTTGAACTCATTAGAATTAATTTTTCGTATCAGTATACTCTACTTATTTATAATATTCGACTTAAACTCATGGTTTGACTAAGGCGTGTATTTTGGTGTTCTGCCCTTTTCTAATTGTTATGTGTCTAATTAGCATAATTTTTCTCCAATATCCATTAAAATCTTGTCACGCCCCGAAGTACAAGAGGTGACATGGTAGGTAAATTAAGTTAATTAAGAAAAAATTTGAATAAAAACATAAGTTTAAGAATTTAATTAATTAATTTAAAACGTGATAATTTGGAGCCGCTACTTTTAGAAACCCTTCGCGAACTTTTATGTAGTACCCGACAAGTCTTAAAAAACTATAAATCTCGACTGTGATCTTCAGTCACCTCGCCGTACTATAGCCTCAATCTTGACGAATCCACTGAGACTTTTTACTCAAAATGATATGCTTCAAACTCGGCCTCCTGGGCATGTAGCTGGTGCTTCTGGACCGCAAATCTATTCTCGAGAAGTATCGGGAACTCCTTAGCTGGTCAAATAACTCATCAATCCTAGGACTGGGATATTCATCCTTCACGGTGATCTGATTCAACTGCTGATAATCCAACGCGCAACCTGAGCGTAACATTGTGCCTCTTGGCAAACGAAATTGACGCATCCTACGTAGTCCTAAATATATCCTCTGCCTGTAAGTTCTTGAAGTTGTTTCCTTAATTCCCTCATTCCAGCTAGCACCAAATGACACGGTGCTACGAAAATCAAAGTAGTCCTCGGGAATAACTTGATACTAACTTAATCCTCTCGATGCGATGCTAATCACGATAACCCATTGGGCAAGACATCCTCGAACTCATTAACTACTGATGTTGCTACATTCCTTCCTCCGGCATTATATTTCTCCCCTAGATCTAAGAGAAACATATATATATATATATATATCAATATGTAGCATGCTAGGTTTCCCTCGTACATCTAGACACGTTTTCATGAGTTACTCACTCATCACTCGATCGTTACCACCTTGGTAAACGATCATCGTCCCCCTATTAATCCTTAAGGTTACCTATTTAGTACGATAACTATAGTTGCACATTCTTGAACAACCCGTTCATTCCTAAGATCAATTATAAGTACTCATGGGGATTATAACCAAATTACTTCTCGAAGTTCCATCCCTAATCATTACTTACAAGATTCACACACACCCGCTCCAAGGGTGAAGTAACTACCAAGGGTTCATCAAATTCCTCTATTTCTATTCCCAAGGCATGCATAAATGGACTCAAAATAAGAGAACGAATGGCACCAATATCAAAGAAAACAAAACTAAAGACTAAGGAATTGGAATCGTATTATCGACTATTGTGTCACTAATCTGAGCTTCCAAACTCCCTAAGGTTACGGTGCGAAGAACTGGAGCCTCTTCCTTCTCCTCTGATAATGCTGCTACGTCCTAGGTTCATCGGTCGATATTGCTCCAGAGAAAACTAATAGAGCTAAAACTGAGGACGTTGTTGAGGTGGAGGTGAAGACTGAGGTTGAGGCTGACAGCTTGCACCCTCTCCGGTCTGAGATCCTCGTCGATCATTTCTTACTGGACAACTCCTCCTGATGCGTCCCAGCTGCTACAGGAATGACAAGAATTGCTTCGCCTGTTGCTGGATGAACTACTGCTTCCATTGCTACGCTACCATGCCGATTCTTTACCTAAGCTTGACGATCGCTACCTATTCCTATTGCTCCGTTGAGATCCTTCTGATATCCTCGCTCGATTCTCGTAGTAGTGAACATGTTCTGCTTTAATTGACAAAGTAGATGACTCAACCTACTAGGATTCTTGAGTCGTAAGACCACCAGTCACCGTTGAATGAATGTCTTAAGTCCTTCCTTTCATGTTTAGATACCACGGCAAACGAAGGAAACTTGGCCAACTCATCAAACTTAACCTCGTGCTCCCGAACTGTCTTTTCACCCTATTCCAACTAGTAGAATCCGACGATCCTTTGGTCTCTACATCCTTGCAGAAATGATGCTTACAAAACAATTCCTTGAATCTTTTCCCACTGATACTCCCACCATTCTCTAGATGCTTCACTTACCTTTACAAGTATCAACACTGCCTGTCAACTTACAAGTCATAATTTCCACTCAACACACTACCGGTACACCAAGGGTATCCATACATTTTACTACTGAGTTTAACTGGTTTTCAGCTAGCTACAAACCCTCATTTTCCATCGATAGCCAGGGTAAACATGCCTAAGCCCCTTAAGGCACTCATGCCCGCGACTCACTTCAAAAATTTTGAGCCTAAACCTTGCTGCCATTTGCCCAAAAAGCGACAAATGATGTCCCTATCATGCATTCCTCAATCGTGGGACTTACGTCAGCCATAACTAGATGACGTCCCAGTGCCATTCTCTCTCAATTCTAGAGACAAAATTGGACTATCAAAGGCTTTTTATTATTGTACCTATGTGTGTACAATTTCTAAGGTTCATAACCTTGAGTTCTGATACCATTATGTCATGCTCTGAAGTACGGGAGGTGACGCGGTAGGTAAATTAAGTTAATTAGGAATAAATTTGAATAAAAACATAAGTTTAAGAATTTAATTAATTATATAAAACGTGATAATTTAAAATTCCTTTTTTTTTTTACAAACATTTATAATAATTTAACAAATAAGATAGAAATAAAATGAAATAAAACATTAAAGAGGGCAAGGAGGGTACGAGTTGGGTCCTACCAACCCACAACCTATGCACACACATAGTATCGACAATAAATTATTACAGTCATTGTTTAATCGTGAGAAATAAAATTTAAATAATACATGCTTTGAATTACTATAGCTACTAACTTACTCAAGGCCCTCTATTGCTCGCGAGTCCGGGCAGTGGACTCTCCATCAGCTCTAAGCTGGATTTCACCTAGAGGGGGAAAAGTTTAAAAACAAGTAAAAAGTGATCGAAAGGCACAGTAGGACTAAGGTTTTAAAAACGGGTAATTAATTTGAAATACAAAATTTACCTTTTTAAGAAATAACTAGAACAAAGTTTAAATAATAAATAAATAAATACTTAATTGATTAAATAAATGAATAAATAATTGAATAAATTTACTTAAACGAGTCTTAACAAAAATGTTCGTCCAGAAAGTACCTTTACATTCTTTTCCGGACATACATCATAATCACCACCGAAGTGGCCCAGCTGGGTTTCGGGATCTGCCCCCAAGGTCGCGTACTACACGACCCGATCTCTAATATGGCTTCATGCCTGCATATATATATATATATATATATTTCTATTATTATTTAAAACCCACTTACCAAGTATTCTTAATTACATTCATCATTCGATTCATTATGAGCACGCATCCTCTGACAATTAAGGAAAATTTGCTAAGAGGTTTATCTAAACCATTGCTTGGAATTCGTTTTAAAGAAATCATTTCAAAAGAAATTACCTTGAAGAAAATCATTTCAAAAGAAATCATGTTGTGGCCAGAAGTCCCTTTTTGAAAACGTTTGGAACGTTATGTCACTTATTGAAAACATTTTGGTAGAATTCCTTTTGAGATCAAAATCCTTTAAAGACAAGGTTACCAAGAAAGAGGAGTAGAAGTCCTACCTCAACATCCTACATCATGACTTAGCACCGTGGTCCCGCTCCGTTATACGTTAGCTCCACGAAACCATGAACCACCTTAAACATAAACTAAGCTTATCAATTTCTAGCTTAGGATATTCTATGTTACTGTCACGCCCCGGAGTACGGGAGGTGACGTAATGGTTTAATTAAGTTAATTAAATAAAGGTTTAGTTAAAAACAGGCTTTTAGAATTAAATTTATAAGTAAAAATGAGATAATTTTAAAATCGTTCAAATAGAATAATTTGAGAAAATAAAATAGACCATCATAATAATTAAGCAAATAAAAAGAACATTAAAACATTTAAATATGAAGTGGAACGTGTACGGGTCCCACTGGCCCACATATTGTGCACACACATGTAGTACTGACAATTTACCATACAACTACAGTCCATGAAAAGAAAAGTTAAGAGTTTGCATGCCTTACTTGCTACAGTATAACCTACCCAAATCTTCTATTGATTGTAAGTCCGGTCAGCGGACTCTTCTCCGATCCTAAGCTGTTGTCCACCTATGGGTAAGATTTTAAAACAATGAAAACGTGAGCGAAAGGCTCAGTAGGACTATATTTAAAATAAACAAATAAATATTCTAATGAAACTTTCTTGATAGATAAATAATTAAATAAATCAAACAGGTATTTTCATTTACTAAAATTCTATTGAAAACAGTTTATCAAGAGTACCTTTTAATTCTCTCAGGCAAACCAAATATTGACCACCGAAGTGGCCCAGTTGGGTTTCAAGACCTACCCCCAAGGTCGTTCACTACACGACCCGATCTCTGATATGGCATCATGCCCATATATCTTTTTATAATTAAAACCTCTATTTACCAAATATAATCATTAACATTTATTATGAGGTTCATTATGAGCATTTATCAATCAGCTGTTTGTAAGGATATTCAAACAAAATCATTTTTCAATCAGTGATCGAAAACATTTGATGAAAATCTATTTTTGGCTTAAATCATTTTTGAAATAGGGCTACCAAAGAAAAGGGGGTAGAAGTCCTACCTCGATATCCGTGTTGATGTCCCACACCGTAATCTCGGTTCGCTATATGTTAGCTCCGCGGATCCACGCACAATTCCTAAACGCATAGTAACTTAGTTCATTAGTATCTAATCCGAGGTATCCTATGTAATCAAATCATCCCATGGTGTCCTAGTGTACCATTTAGGTTTATAAAATCATTTTATAAAGTTGAAATTTCAATTAGGGTTCAAAACAGTGAAAATAGGTGAAAAATCACAAAACTACATCTGCCCGGTTGGCCTACCAGTCGCCCTGGTTCGGCTAGCCGAACTGTGCAGTTTGGCCTACCGGAGGTCCAAGTCCAATTGGCCGAACATTTCCAGGTTCAGCCTACCGGTGGTATGAATCCGGCCTACCGATCCTTTGAATCCGGCCTGCCAAAGGTCAAGTTCGGCCTGTCGATCTGGAAAAGTCCAGAAATTTTCACGCACGGGTTCTCGGCCTCCCGAGTCCCAATCTTCAATCCAACCTATTTTTCTCAATTCTCAGGCATGGGAAATCATCATAAACAATAGAAAATCATAGTAGAACACTTTTTAATGGATTAAAACAAGTTTTAAACGAGATTTTCATAAAAAACCAAAAATAGAGAAAATAGAGAAAAAATGAAAAATCTTGATTTCAATCCGTTTTTGATGAAATAAAGTCTGTATTCTAGCTAATCTAAGTTCATCTAACTTAGATTGAAGCTTTTCTAAGCTTAGAAACTCTTAGATTTCAAAATGCAAGAAAATTTGAAAAATAGAAAAAGTTTAGAATATTTAAAACTAACCTTGAATCGAAGCTTTAAAACGATATTTTTGTTGTTGAATCTCGTTCCCGAGTCTTTAATCTACTAACCCGAAGCTTGAAATAAAATTTTGATTCAAAATTTTAGAGAGAGATTGAGAGAGAAACAGGGAACCGAGAGAGTGAGAGGAAAGAGAGAGTGCACGGGAGAGAGTGAGAGCAAGAGAGAGAGTGAGAAATAAATAGAGAAAGGAGAGACAAAACCAGTGAAGAAAAACCATGTGTACAGCACGTAGTTTTTCAAAAAGGACGTGTTGGTCATTTAACAAATTATTTTATTTTAAAATTTAAAATAACACTTAAGAATAATTAAGAATAATTAAAAATCATTAAAAGAATCAAAATAACATCAATTTAGAAATTTCACAAAATGATCTAGTTGAGTTTAAAATAATCATTATGGCACACTAATCCACCATTTAATACTCTAATTACACTTAATTAACTTCGGGGTGTTACAGTTACAAATCTACTTCATGGTGTCCTAGTGTGCCATTTAAGTCCACAAAATCATATTGGAGGTTTAAAAATCTCTTCCGGGGTACAAAATAGTGAAAACGGGTGAAAAACAACAAAATTTCACCATGCCCGATTGGCTTGTCTGTTACCCTGGTTCGGCTGGCCGAACTGTGTAGTTCGGCCTGTCAAAAAACCAAGTCCAGTCGCCCAAACTTTTCTAAGTTCGGCCTACCAGTCGTATGAATCCAACCTGCCGAACTCATGAATCTGGCCTACCGAACATGAACTTCAGCCTGTCTATCTAGAAAAATTTTAGAATTTTTCTACATAGGTTCTCAGCCTCTCGAGTCCAAATCTTCATTCCAACCTGCTTTTATTAGTTCTCAGGCATAGAAGACATCTATAGTTGATAGAAAAACATTATAGAACACTTTTGAACTAATTTAAACAAGATTTGCAAAAGATTTTAAAAAATCTTGAAATTGAAGAAAAATGTAGAAAAATGAAAATCTTGAGTTAAATCTATTTTTCTTCAAACTAAGCTTAGATTCTAGCTACTTTAAGTTTCTCTAACTTAGATTAAAGGTTTTCTAAACTTAAATGAGCTTAAATTTCAAAATGCAAGGAAAATTAAAAATTTGAAAAAGTTTTGAAATTTTGAAAACTAACCTTGATTTAATCTTCAAATCGTGTTTTTGATCATCCAAGCACGTTCTCGAGCTTCCAAGCAACTGAAAACCAAAGCTTGTGCTTGATTTTTGAATCAAAATTTGAGAGGAGGAGAGAGAGTAAGAGAGAGAGAGAGAACGTGAAAAAGAAAGAGGGAGAGAGAGTGTTTAAATAAACAAAGATAGAGAAGCGAAGCCAGTCAAAAAAACCATGTACTGCCCACAGTTTTGAAAAAGGACATGGTTTGTACTTGACAAATTGTTTTGTTCCAAAAGTTTAAAATAATAATTAAGAATAATTAGAAGTGATTGAAAATCATTAAAATAGTCAAGAGCAACATTAATTTAAAATTGTCACAAAATAGCCAAATTAAGTTTCAAAATACATCATGGTATACTAATTCACCACTTTACATACTAATATCACTTAATAAATTTTGGGGCGTTACAGATCTTTTCTCAAAAGTGTTCGCTTCTAAAATATTTTGCAATGTTCAAAGTACTATTTTTGCAAGTGTTGCTCTTATAAATAATTGTCTAACTTAAGCATTTATAGTAACCTTGTCCAATACGCTTTTGTCATGTATAACAATTTGTAATTTTCGCTCTATTTTTCTTCTGCCTAAAATCTTTTTTTTTTCAAGATTGTTATACATAAAGAAAGACTCTACATTCTGCGTTGTCCCTTTCCGCTATCACTAGTACAGATAGCACATTAACCGTCACCTAATCTTTAGATGACGGTCAGCTAAGACGTCATCTAATCCAGAGACGTAGCAAGTTATGGACATTAGATGACAGTTATAAAACGTCGTCTAATGTCCACTTAGGCTGTCAAGTGGCACAAGGCGCTAACATTAGACAACAATTTCTTTCTAAAACCGTCGTCTCTAGTTTGTGAAGATACTGTCATCTAATGTCTATACCTAGAAAAAAATAGACGTTGTTTTGGTGATTTTTCCTATGGATGGCCTAATATCCTATGAAATAATGGCCTCACAATTTATTGATTTTAGTTACTATGTTCCACACTTGACAAAATAAATAATTATAATAAGTAAAATCTTTAAAACAACTATAAGTTAAACTAAAAATCAACAATTTTATACATAAACATAAAAGTAATTCAATAAACTTTCACATTAATCATCATTATTTGTAATGAAATGGTACTTCAAATGAAAATACAACAAGTAAAATGCAATACAACAATGAGGGAGTGAAATACAATATATTAAAATGCAAACACAACAATATATGAAATAGTTCAACAAAAAATATAATAAAATGTATATAATTACTTTTTCCTCTTAATTTATTAGTGTTATCAACAGTTCATTTTAAACGGACTAAGTTTGAATAGTCATCATAAAAAAAATAAATATTCCTGACTGATGGCAATCCTTTGCTAAAAGATAGAATATCAATGCAATCGTCATTATCATCATCACCATCAATAATTGCTCTTTGCTTCATCGGCATGACTAATGACAGCTCCAAATCTTTAGGATTGGTAGTATAGAAGACTTGTTTAGCTTACGATGTCATGATGAATGAATCATTATTGTAACCCAATCTTCTAAATTCTACTACCATAATGACACATTATTAACCTTCACGTTGTTATTATCAGCCCACTTATACTTAAAAGAGTTACTCAAAGTCTGCAATAGTTAAGTTCACATATATCATCAACATAACCATAGTAGGTCATTGTTCCATATATGGGATTCTTGTCTTAGACACACACCACTATTTTGGACCCAATGCTTCTCGTTTCTTTTGCGAGTGTAAAAGATATAACCATTTATTGAAAACGAAGTATATCTCATAACCTTAAACAAGGGTTGTTCAGCCAACTTAAACAAGTCTTATGAGACACCTTTGCTTTGAGACTCATGAGTCTTTTTTATATATGTGTGCTCGTATCTACTCTCTAAAACTGTAGTTGTGTTTTCTCATTTCTCTTTCTTTTGGGATTTGCATCTTTATTTCCTTCATGTGGACCTCTACGAATGGTTCAACTACATGATAATTGTGTAAGACATGAAGACATACCTGCTCTTATTCTTCACGAGAAACAGACAATGGAGTACCTAAAAACATTGCTTTCGACTTAATCTTAATCGTCCTTGGCAAACTGATTACTTTGAAAGTATTCCAAGTAAAATGCCATGGCTTCTTTGGCTAAGTAATTTTCTATAATCCAACCCTTTGGCCTATTGCGGTCCTTGACATAACCCTTCAAAATTTTCATGTATATTTCAAAATGGAAGATCCACCTCAAGTATACTAGCCCATAAAATCTAGCTTCGCATACTAGGTGCACCGTTAAGTGAATCATAATGTTAGAAAACGATGGTGGAAAGTGCTTCTCAAGCATGTACAAGGTCTTCACCAACTTTACTTGTATTGTATCTAGCTTTGTTAGATCTATCACCTTGGAGAATATAGAATTGATGAAGAAACAAAACTTTGTAAGTGCATATCTCACATCTGATTGAAAAATTCTATGCAAGGCAAGTGGCAACAATTGTTGCATCAAAGTATGACAATTATGTATCTTCGTACCAACAAGCTTCAAGTCTTTCATTGAAACCATGTTTCTAAAGTTCAAAGCAAACCTTTTCGAAACTTTGACCAAAGCAAGTCATTTATAAAACTTTTTCTTCTCATGTCTCGATAAGTGTAATTTGCCGGAGGCAAGTAAGTCCGAACGCCCTTTTTCTCGGGAGCCAAATCACCTCTTATATTGATTTCAACAAGATCTAACCATGCATTAAGACCTTTTTTAGTTTTGTCTGGAATGTCACCCACTATTGATGCACAAATGTCCTTCTCAACATGCATGACATCTATTTAGTGGCAAACAAAAGGACTACTCTAATATGGAACTTGCAAAAAAATTGACTTCTTCTTCTAAGGTCTTTCTCCTATTGGTGCATTATTCTATTTTTTATCTTCCCAAAAACCACTTTGATATTGCTTATCATCTCAAACACTTGGTGACCTATCAATAGTCTTGGAGGTTGTCTTTCTTTAGTCTTGCCACTAAATGCTTCCTTTTGTCTATGATATGGATGGTTTGTAGGTAAAAACCATCTATAGCCATCATAAACTGTCTTGTTACCATGCTTTAATTGAAATGAAGATGCCTCTGTCATGTAAATAGGACAACCTATTAAACTCTTGACCAAGTACCTAGATAGGTTTCCATATGCATTGAAATAGTTAATTGTCCACATTAACATTACTTAGAGTGTGAAGGTCTCCTCGTGGTAAGCATCTTGGACTTATATACCATTTTCCTACAATTTCCCTAACTCATCGATCAACGGTACCAGCTACACGTCAATGTCATTTCCCAGTTGATTAGGCACAGAGATCGACAAAGTTAACATCAAAAACTTTCGCTTCATGCACAAGTCCGGTGGAAGATTGTAGTTGACAAGAATGATGGGCTAAGTAGTCTACATGGTACTAAGATTGCTATGAGGATTCCTTCCATATGTGGATAAAGCAAGATGAAGATTCCTAGGTTTTATGTTGAAATTTGAATTCTCCACATCAAATGTTTTCCACTATAGGGCATCGGCTAGATGTCTCAGCATGTCATCATCAATCCTCCTATCGTGGTACCAAGATAAATCCTTTGCATGATCCACATTGCAAAATCTTATAAATGAAACCAAGTGGATTGTTTGAACATTTATTCTTGTGATGCCTGTTATGTCCTTTCTGCATATTTTGAACATATAATCTTATATAACTAATTTTATTATAATTTTTAATTATAGTTATAAAGTTACAAATTCATGATTAAGAATATAATTATAATTCTACTTCATTATCATAAGGATGTAATTATGATGCCACTAGTTGTTTATAATCTTATTTAATTATGATAATGAAAGAAATTATGATCTTATATTATATATACATACATATCTCATTGTTAAATTGTATTGATAGTGATGATTACCATAATCATAAACACAAATTTTTATGATAATTAACATAATTATAATTTTTTTATTATCATAAATATACAATCATTATACTCCTATTCGTTGATCATAAAGTTTCTATCTTTATATATGTGTGTATTTATATTTTATTTTCATTGTCATTTATAATTATTAAAGAAGTTATAATATGATATTTCATTATAATAATATGAATTCATAATCCTATTTTATTAATCTAAAGATACAACTATTATGCTCTTGTTTGTTGATCATATGTGTGTGTGTATATTATATATTGTGCAACATTAATAATGATGACAATCACAATTTAACATTACAAATCTTTATGATAATGAATATAATCATAGTTATAGTTTGTTATCAAAAAGATATAGTCATTATGCTCTGATCATTGATCATCACACGTATATATTTTAGTGTTTAACATTAATAATGAAAACAATCATAATTATAAAGTTACAAATTTTTGTGATAATGAATTAATGAATTTATAATCTTATTTCATTATCATAATGAACACAATTAGAAACTTATTTTATTATAATAATGAAAGAAATTAAAGTCTTATATATACATATATTTCGTTATCATGCTTTAGTAATAATGAAGGTTGTCATATATAATTATAAAGTTGCAAATCTTTATGATAATGAATGAATAAATTTATAATCTTATTTTATTATCATAATGAACACAATTATAAACTTATTTCATTATGCTAATAAAAGAAATTATAATCTTATTTAATTATGAAAAAGAAAATATAATCATATATAATAGCCCATTATATGGAGGTTAATTATTCTGTATTATAATTCAAGGGTATAATGGTCTTTATATGTAAAATAGTAGACAACTTTGTGAGTAAAATGGTTTGTGGACAATTTTACATTCAATGTTTTATAATTAGACACTTATATAAATCGCTCAATAAGAAATTATATTAATTTTACTTCTTACATCAAAAAAGCTGAACGAGCCAAAATTTAATCACCCAACTAAATAAATGAATGAGTGAATAATAAGATCAGATATTGACGTTATAGTCCCATCTTAATTTTTTAAATTTTTATTTCCTTTTTATAAATAAGGGGTCATTTTGTTTTCGAGAAAGACTTTAGGTAATTTTTTTTATTTTCTATTTTTATAATGTTCCCAATTTTTTTCTTTAATATTGAGCAAAATATTTTGTTTTCAATTTTTAATACAAATCTCTTTTCTAAATTGCAACTTTCTTGTTTTTACTTTTATTTAATAAGGATCAAGATTATTGAGGTGGGGATTTGTTAGTATTGGAGTTGAGGTCAGATTTGTTGCCTAAGTTAGGGCCAAGATTGAGGGAATACATGAAAATAATAATAATAATAATAATAATAATAATAAAATTAAAAAATTTAGGATGAGGTTTAATTAAGCTACACATATTTGGCATTTTCTATTTATTTAATAACATAAATTACAGTTTTTTCATTTATCTATTTAATAGAGGAATTAACTTTGACACGTTTTTTTAGTTCAAGGACTAGATTTAGTATAACTTTTAATAGAAGATCTATTTATATAGAGAGAAAAAAGTTCACTAAACCTTAATGAGTTCAATTTAATAGCTTTTATAAAACTCTAACAAAAGCTTATTCATAAGTCAATAATTGGTTGCAAAGATGTTGAGAAAAAGAGAAAAAAATTGGTTGCAATGACTAACGCTAAAAGAGGAAAAAAGTATTGTTCATATAGATTTATTCCGTAATTTAAAAGAAAAGTGAATTTGGTTTAGTTTAACTCATAACATATTACCGATTCAAACTTTTTGTTCAAAGTTTTGGTGTTTTAATATGTTTAACTAATCATATTATGACATATCATTTAATAAAAGATATGAAAAAGTTTATTAAATACTATTATATGTTATAATATATTGGTTAAATATTATTTCCATCACTAAAATTGGACAAAAAATTTTAAGTCTTTGTCACTTGGTTTTAATTTTTTTTTAAATACAAAAAGCTAAATACCCTATTCAAATAAGAAACAGGGAAACTTATACACCACGCGGTGCCAAATTTGAATTTTGCGTCCCAAAAAAAAGCTACACTGATTGATTGAGTGGGAGAGGGGACCATGACAATGACAGCGTCAAAATGATCATCAAGTACATACAATCCCATCAGCAACAAATATATATATATATAAATAAAAGATTTTGCTTTCATGGTTCCGAGTCAAAGCTCTAACCATGAGATGGCAAATACTTAGGTGAGAAAAATAAGAATTCGTCGAAAAAGTGCCCTATCTTATGCGCTAATTGATACACTTAGAAATTATTAAATCATTAATTGAAATTTGATTATCAAACCAACCAGTATCTTCCAGTTTTCTAGCCAATATGACTGGTCAAAATTGTTATTTTATATACATACTGTGGACAAGTTGTACATTTTCTTCTTAGCAAATCAAGATAGAATTAATAGATAACTTATCTAACTTTACAATGTACAGAACCAATATAATTAAATCCTCACATTAATACCAATATTAGTGCAGCATAGGTTTTTGTTTCAAAATGAAACGAAGAAAACAAGAACATAAAGAATAATTGAAAAAACTCAAATATGTCCGAAATTTTATGGATGAAAGACCAGCAAAGTAAAATAATCACACTCATATTTATATATAAGACTTTTCTGTGGTAAGGAGAGGAAACTAAGCAACCTAGCATTGTAAACAACATATTAAATATAAAATCAATGAATCTAAAAATTAAAAAACTATATAATGGGAGATTGTGGACTTCTTGATGATGATCAAGAAGAAGTCTTGTATCAATTAAATCAAGTAAGCAAGTCAACAACCCAAGGGCCAGAGGTTCCAATCCCAGCTCTATGCAAATGTCATTTAAACTTGAAACAGTTTCCTTGAACTCATAATTTAAATTATTGATTTGTTTAAAGTTCTTTTGCTAGAACATTCCCATATTTAAAGTTTTTGTTGGTTAAACATTCCCTTCCCAAATTCCCAATAAAAAATGAAAAATAATGAAACTTGAAAAATTAGACCTACGTTGAGGTAAGGTGCGTTGTCTTTGACTCCAACTTCGGTGTACTTCTATTGAATCTTACAGTAGAATTGTTTCCGATGAACATTTGGGGGAAGATTCATGTATATGTTTACGATTTTTATGGTTTGATCTCATTCGAACACATGTTATCCTAAAAACGAAAACATAGAAAAGAGAAAAGAAAAAGATATTTAAATTGTTTAACGCTAAGAATATTTTCATATTTGAAGTGATTTTTCAAAAATTTAAATTATGATTTCCTTTCAAGTAAGAATGAATTTAAGAAAAAAATAATTGAAATGGAATGTTAACGGAAAAAAAAAGGCTTTTAACAAGGTAGTTTAAACATTTGGGGTGTATATAAGGGTAATTGTGGAATTATTTGAGTTTTTGATATTACAAAGAAAATCCTTTTAAGTTTTGAATATTTAGACACCTTCTTTAAATTTTAAATATTTAAGGGTGTCAATAAATTCTAGGGATTAATATTATGACTAACATATTTCCCTTACTTTCATTGGGCTGGGCCACATGGATGATTAATGGCCAATGGGCCCATGGTGCAAGGACAGACATCCACTGAGAAACCAAGAAAATGTAGCGAAATGAATGAAATGCTCCGTCGTTTTTTCCCTTATTATTATGGTTTAACCAGTGACCGGCTAAAGGAAGTCATAATTTGTTGCCTTTGCACTCACCATGATCCTCACCGTTGGGATGTAATCTAAACGGTTAAAATTCAATGGAGGGAGCTTCCATCCGATGGATGGATAGAAATACTCCTATATCTATATACATATATATATGTTGCTGGGTCCGTACGTTCGGATGGAAGTTCCCTCCAAAACTTTTGAGCCCTCAGATTCGATTGGATGGCCAATGATTGCATGAAGGGTAAGGAAGATCACGTGTGACTTGTGTTTCCCTGTAATAGGTTAAGCCTCAATTGATGAGCTAATAAACGACAATTCGTTTAGCTTCTGTTCCTTATGTCCCTCTCGCTATCGAGGAATGGCGAAGTCTAATAGTGAGTTTATTTGTCCCCAACTCCATTTTGTGTCTATTTGGTCTCTCCATCTTAAAGTTTTCGATTTCTTATATATGTACATTTCCTTCTTCGAAGGTCTGCTACGTCCACATATGCCCTGAATTGTACATTTTTTTTAAAGTAGTTTATCGCATGCTATTTAGCAAAGTGTTTATCACTTATGACATTGAGAGGTTAAAAACCTTGTAAAATCTTGAGAATGAAACTAAGAATTAATGGGGAATAAAATAATCACGCGTTATTGTTTTTTATTTTTTAAAGCCGTGTTAATTTTTGAATACATCTTTTATATATCTTGAAAAAGAAACGTCAGAAGTCCTACATTAAAGAAAAATTGATTTCGAGAGATTTGGGAAAATTAACTCACAAAGATCAAAATGCGAGGAAAAGGTCTCCGTGTTGTGGCCATTATTTACTGGCACCACGGCACTAATTTTGACAGACATTAGCATTGCGGCCGTCAGTAGCAGCCGAGGCCGCAACGCCAGATCGCATTTCATAAAATTTAAGATGCAGGACATCCAATTTAATATGAACAATTGATTCGATCAGTTATGATCCAACAACCAGGAATAAATGTCTGTTATTAATAGATGTATCTTATGTGTCTAACACTTATGTTTATTTATGAAAAGAATTAGGTTGTATCTATTGCAACAGTTACACCCATTTATAAACTAACACTTTTTTGCTATAACTAAATACGTCAAAATAATCTGTTTTAATCTTATGATAAAACATTCAATAATATCATTGGTTACTGAATTTAGAGGTTGTTGTATTTTTGGGTAATTTACCACAAATTCCTATCAGCAAAGTGTTCGTAGTAAGGGCAGATAGAACCTTAAAGATAGCAATCTTTATTGCTCAAACCCAATTCTATTTTTTATTTTTCTTTGCTTCCAAGGCAGTTTTCTTGACCCACATTTCTAACTTTTATCAACCGTTTGTAACCTAATGGAGAGATATTGAAGAAGACTTTGCGTTGGCTATCATTTATTGATCTTAATTAAATAATATGACTAAAAATATAAATATGGAGAAAATTATATGAAATACCTCCCAAATGCTACTTCTTATCAAGATTGCAATCTACTTTTTGACTTTTCAAAACTGCTCTTTTTTTTTTCAATATTGATTAAAAATTTACCCTTCTACCCATTTTATTTTCCTTTTTTAGAGTTTGTCATATGACTTATGTCTTGTTTTGTTAATTTTTTTTATGTTTTTTGTTTGTGCACTTTGATTTTTTTTTTTTTTTGCGTGGATCTTGTGATTTCTCAAGTGTTTTGGTGAGAAAATCAAAGGAATTTTGTTTATAAGATTTTTTCAGCATAGTACTGACAATTGAAAATTTTGATGTTAAAAAATGCTAGAATCTGGTAAGTTTCAAGTTGAAACTTGACAGGTTACAACTCAGCACCCTCGTCGACGACTGGAGAAGTTCGTCGCTTCTTTGTTTCAAAAAAAAAATGTTGGAATTTGTTAGGTTTCAAGTTGGAATCTAACAGGTTACGACCCATGACCTGCATTGGCGACTGCTTCCTTTGTTTCAAAAAAATGTTGGAATCTAATAGTTTTTAAGTTGGAACCTAGCAGGTTACAACCAGCTCCGATGACCAAAGTCGGGTTCCAAGGGATTCTACGATAGAACCTGGTAGGTTTTATGATGGAACGCCACAACAGAACCTAACAGAACCTAACAGGTTCCAACGGGTGCCAGGACGTAATTTAGCAGGTTTTATTTCAAGAGAATAGTAGCTTGGACTTTTAATAAAGTACCTTTTTTTTATTAAAGGGGTAAGTTTGAAAAAAGCTGTTTAGGAGGACAATATTGAAAATGTGCTCTTTTAGGGGACATTCTTGTAAGTTACCCATATATATAATATCATAATAGTATAAAATATAGTATCATATTTACAGCTATCTTTGACTATAAGTTTTGTCTACAACTATGTTACAGGCCTTTTATTGACTCTATGAGAAGGGGTCATGACGATGATTACCAATAACATGATTATTCTGCCGATTTTCAACTCAATAAGGATGATCTTGATCAAACATATCGGTCGTTGTGCAACCATCGTCAATTTATAACATGCCACCTAGCAAAAAAATACTCTGTAGGCAACATATTGTATTAAAAAAAACTCTTTTTGTATGAAAAAAATTATTTCATGAAAAATTTAAACACGGGAAATTTATCTGTTTATGCCCTTTGTTTTAGGTTAATTCAAAAACTATACTTTCGGTCTTTGATCTCATCGAATGCATACTTTCTGATTAGATTTAATACACAAATCAATATTTTACCTCGATCGATAGTTGATTTTAACTTTTAAAATGACCAAATTATTCTTAAGTAAAAGAGAAAAAACTAAAACTTTTTAAAAAATAAGGAGAAAACAAAAATAAAAACACACAAAACACATATTTTTTAAGGTATTCTATGTATTCTTTAAGGCAAAAACCTTAGTAGAAAGTTTTTTAAGTCGTTAAAGTTATCTTATTTTCAATTTGAAGGTATTTTGACAATTTCTTAAGTCAAAATTGAAGATAGATTGAGAAAATATATAAATTTATGCATTAAATTTAATTTGAAGGTATAAATTCGATGAGATCGAAAACCAAAAGTATATCGTTTTAATAAATTCAAAATACAGGAGGTAAATAACCATTTAAACACTGCTCTTTGTCCATTAGGTTGTATCTATTACAACAGTTGTACCCATTTATAAACTAACACTTTTTTGCTATAACTAAATACGTCAAAATAATCTGTTCTAATCTTATGATAAAACATTCAATAATATCATTGGTTACTGAATTTAGAGGTTGTTGTATTTTTGGGTAATTTACCACAAATTCTTATCAGCAAAGTGTTTGTAGTAAGGGCAGATAGAACCTTAAGGATAGCAATCTTTATTGCTCAAACCCAATTCTATTTTTTATTTTTCTTTGCTTACAAAGCAGTTTTCTCGACCCACATTTCTAACTTTTATCAACCGTTTGTAACCTAATGGAGAGATATTGAAGAAGACTTTAAATTGGCTATCATTTATTTATCTTAATTAAATAATATGACTAAAAATATAAATATGGCGAAAATTATATGAAATGCCTCCCAAATGCTACTTCTTATCAAGATTGCAATCTACTTTTTGACTTTCAAAACTACCCTTTTTTTAAATATTGATTAAAAATTTACCCTTCTACCCATTTTATTTTCCTTTTTTAGAGTTTGCCATATGACTTTTGTTTTGTTTTGTTAATTTCTTTTGTGTTTTTTCTTTGTGCACTTTGATTTTTTTATCTTTTTATTTTTTATTTATTTTTTTTGGTGGATCTTGTGATTTCTCTAAGTGTTTTGGTGAGAAAATCAAAGGAATTTTGTTTATAAGATTTTTTCAGCATAGTACTGACAATTGAAAATTTTGATATTAAAAAATGTTAGAAGCTGGTAGGTTCCAAGTTGAAACTTGGCAAATTACAACCCCGCACCCGCGTCAACGACTGGAGACGGTCGTCGCTTCTTTATTTCAAAAAAAAATATTGGCAATTGGTAGGTTCTAAGTTAGAACCTAGCAGGTTACAACCCATGACCTGAGCCGGTGATTGCCTCCTTTGTTTCAAAAAAATGTTGGAATCTAATATTTTTCAAGTTAGAACCTAGCAGGTTACAACTCGCTCCAGTGACCAAAGGTGGGTTCCAAGGCGTTCTACGATGGAACCTGGTCGACTTTATAATGGAACGCCACAACGGAACCTAATAGGTTCCAACGGATACAGGGACGAAGTTTAGCAGGTTTTATTTCAAGAGAATGGTAACTTGGACTTTTAATAAATTACCTTTTTTTATTAAAGGGGTAATTTTGAAAAAAGTTGTTTAGGACGACAATATTGAAAATGTGCTCTTTTAGGGGACATTCTTGTAAGTTGTCCATATATATAATATCATAATAGCCTAAAATATAGTGTCATATTTATAGTTATCTTTGACTACAAGTTTTGTCTACAACTATTTTACAGGTCTTTTATTGACTCTATGAGAAGGGGTCATGATGACGATTACCAATAACATGATTATTTTGCTGATTTTCAACTCAACGAGGATGATCTTAATCAAACATATCGGTCGTTGTGCAACCATCGTCAATTTATAACATGCCACCTAGCATAAAAATACTCTGTAGGCAACATATTTTATTAAAAAAAACTCTTGTTGAATGAAAAAAAATTATTTCATGAAAAATTTAAACATGGGAAATTTATCTGTCTATGCCCTTTGTTTTAGGTTAATTCAAAAACTATACTTTTGGTTTTTGATTTCATCGAATGCAAACCTTTTGATTAGATTAAATACATAAATTAATATCTTACCTGGATCGATAGTTGATTTTAACCTTTAAAATAACCAAATTATTCTTAAGTAAAAAAGAAAAAAACTAAAACTTTTAAAAAAATAAGAAGAAAACAAAAATAAAAACACACAAAACACATATTTTTTTTAGGTATTCTATGTATTCTTTAAGGAAAAATCCTTAGTAGAAAGTTTTTTAAGTCTTTAAAGTTATCTTATTTTTTAATTTGAAGGTATTTTGACAATTTCTTAAGTCAAAATTGAAGATTGATTGAGAAAATATATAAATTTATGTATTAAATTTAATTTGAAGGTATAAATTCAATGAGATCGAAAACCAAAAGTATATCGTTTCAATAAATTCAAAATACAGGCCATAAAAGAGGTAAATAACTCTTTAAACATTGCTCTTCGTCCATTATGCGTTACACTTCAACAAATTCTCACATCGTTTTCATTCAAGTAATTCCAAAAAATATTAACAAGCACGAAAAAGGGAAAAAAAAAAGTCTATTAGTTATCTACCAAATCAAGAAACGTCACATACAACTCTGGAGACTTACGCATAACACCTGTACGATTACGTCGTCGTCTCCCCAGCTCGTACCATATGAATAAAAGGACAAAGGTATCCCTTCAACTAATATAAATAACGCTTTTACCAGGTCAGTTACTCCACTTTTCGGCTGATCACAGGTTCCACAACAACTACCACCCAAAAAAAAAGACGCCACGTAGGATGCTTTTCACTAGCATTCATTTGTTTGGAGGATTAGATTCAGAATAATCTTGGACTCAGAGTGTCTGGTTGAAGAAAATATACTGATGCTATAGAATTTAAAATCCACTTTTGAGTCCCTTTTTTAAATGGCTCCGTTTGGAATATGTTTGGTTGAAGAAAATTTTGGAATGTATCTGAATTTTGAGGGAAACAAGTATGTATCCAAAGGATTTTTTGAACTTAGAATCCAAAGAGTTGGCTCAATATGCCAAACAAACAAGCCCTAAATAAACAACACTAATCTCTAATCTGTTGGAAAAATAATACGCAGCGGAATTTTAAAAATTTTAAATCAGAGTATTTTTCAAAACATAAGTTTGACATGCTATATGTATAAATTAACCTGATCTTACTAACCTCTTACTCGTCGAAAAGCTCCCGAAAACTGTGTAGAGAAGTAACGTTCCAGAAGAGCCTCAACCAACTGGTCTTCTTTGCTATTCTCTATCCACGATCGGAGTGAGTGTGGGCTCACACGTACAGCTCTTCCTCAAGGTGACTCTCCTTCCAATCAATTGAGAGAACCCAAAGCTAGTGTTCTTGATTTGTGAACAAGAGCTCTCAGGGAGTTTCAGATTCTTACCACTAGAGTATCACTCTTAATCTCTCTATTGATCTCTCTTTTTGATCTCTGAATAACTCATTAGACTCACTCCCTATTTATAGAGGTTGGGTCTAGGTTCATTCCTTATCAGATAAGGTCTCCAAAATTCAAAACAGAACCAAATTCGGGTCTATATCGGATAAGATACGCGTAAAAACGCGTGAAAACGTGCGATTTTTAATTCGTGCATAGGCAG
>CAMOHE010050796.1:0-27848 GCA_946598075.1 Artocarpus hirsutus | reverse complement strand
ACTGATAAACAGACAAGAATTATCTGACCCCAATAATTCAACAAGTTTATCTTGAATTAATTTTGTTTACAAAATTAATTCAACCGACAAACAGACATGAATTATTTGATTCTTTCAAATTTTCAACCAATCTAATAAATCGACATAAGTCACCAATTATTGTAAAAAGCACGCCATATCGTTACAGGATTTTGTAAGCTAGTAAAGGGGACCATATGGACCTATATAGTTCAAGCTCCCGATAATTATGAAACCCAATATCCCAGATATACATTTCATAATTATCAACTCCAACGCTACACCACTAAAAGCTTGGAGTTGCACTCTCGAACTCTATAGAATTATGAAGCCCGTATAGCTAAGTCTCCATGACATATCATAGTGTATTGTATCCCCATTGGATTTTCCATAATCGGCTTAAGGACAAGTTCTGTCTTACCTTTTCGATTATTTTTATCTTACGTTCCATTATCTCACCATTGGAAAACTTACCATCCAAAGACAGTATACCATTTGGTTACACCTATGTATCCAAATGGTTGAGCGCTCTAGTTTTTCAATTATAGGATAACGCATATAAGAGAATATCACTACTCCTAAAGAGGAGCTATGGATTCCATATCTATAAATAACAGGTCTAAATCATCAAGAGTCATGCCTCTAACGTACTGGCATGCATACCACTATTAAGATATGGGTGTCACCCTTTGGCACATCAAAAGGCACAAGTCAAGACAACAGGCCCACTAGTCATCTCAAGATTAAGATGCAATACAAATGATTGTCTAAAGTGAATCGATTTGCCAAGACTGAATTATTAATCCAAATCAATTCACTTTATGTCCCGATCCAACACATCGTCACCTATGACAACGTTCTAATGTTTCTATTCACAGAGTCCACCTTCAATGGTCAAGACAAACCATCTCTCAATAGGGATATAGACAACATAACAATCTTTACATGAATAAAACGCCCAACTTTATTCCCTCGATTGCGGATCTTATGATTTAGATCGTCACCTTAAGAATCGTGTCTTTCGCATAATCTGTCCATCATATGCCCAATTCTTAAAGGTTTAGACCGACAGTCTCAGACTATTGTTTGCTAATCATACATTCAATAAATATGAATGTAAAGAGGACAAGATTTGGTATATAAATAATAAATGAATTCTTTATTGATAAAAATGTCTTCAAAAACTCATTACATTTTTACTCCTTAGGGCATACATGTCTAACATAGGGTTCATGAGGTCGTTAACAACTCCAAGGTCTTAAATTGAATTAAAAATAATACCTCTCTGTAGGTGGAGAGGTTGGTACGACGCCCTTAACTTATCTTGTCTTCTTTGTTTTACTTAATTTATTATGTGTATGTAGTCTGACATGTTACCACATAGCATCATGAATCTTAATTCATAAATCATAAATTATAAACATACTTAAATTGAAAGTGACTAAGCAGTATAATTTATTACTACATATATTACATATTGATCATAACATAATCACAACATAATAAAGTTTGGCTTGACATTAACATAACAAACGATTTTTAACGGAGTAGAATTAGCTTGAACGAAGGGTACCATCGTGTCCAAAATGTCAAAATGAGTCAAAAGGTGGTCTCAGATTGTAGATCAGAGGTCAAGATCATAAAACACTACTCACCAAAAACCAGCCACCTACAACAATGCATGGGGTGTGTGTGGTGGCTCCAATGACCAGATAGTGGCAGCACTTTGGCTCTTAGAAATTTTGGACCTCCCGAGTTCATTGGTAGCTTCAATTTTACCAAATTTGGCCTCAAACATAGTAGATTGAAATTGTGAAATTTAGCAAAAAAACATGAAGTTTGACGGATGTTTTCTAGCAACGGGATCACAAAATTGACCTAGTGGTTTTATTCCCCAAGGCGCTCTAAAGATGTTGGTGGTGGTGGTGATGTATCTCACCACTGCCTAAAATGGAAAACTCGAACACCTCGTGGCAATTGATGGCAATCGGCTTTAATCTCCACCTTCTTGCTATGGTTTCAAGCAATTGAGAGGTGGAATTTTTTCATCATGCTTTTTTAGGTATTTTGCCCCAACTAATTGGAGTCGAGGCTACCAAAAGCAACAAGATTGAGGTCTCCTATGGTAATGAACATTGATGGCTTTGGAACTTTGGCAAGATTGGCGGTACTCAGCAATTGAACAAGGGGTCTTGCTTGTTGTCGCCTTTTGATCCTTTTGGCACCAACAATGTGCCACACTGCCACCAGAGATGGCAAAACCAACGACGGCTCAACGACAGGAATGGGGTAGCTTTGTTAGAGTTCTCTAGCGAAAATCGATGGGAAAGAATGGTGCCATTTTCTTCCTCTCATTGATCTGAGTCTATTGACACCAAGATTGTGTTGATCGATGCTCAAACAGTGAGGAAATCACATTAGAAAGAATGGGCCTTTCCGTGACTTTGATCGACTATTGTCGACATGACATGTCGTTAGACTCGACTCGTCGTGATCTATCTAATTGTAGGAGGTGTCAAAAACCGATACCGTAATCTACACCACAGTTGGAGGAGAGAAAGTGGGTGGAGAGAGAAAGTAGAGAGAAAAAGAGTGGGCTTGTGATTTGTTGATTTTTTTGGTGTTCATGTATTTATAGACACTTTTGTAGGTCTATAAATTTTAATTTGTATCAAGGTCGGGTTGATCAAATTTTTGATCTGTGGCTTTGAAATTTCTGTAAACATAGTTGTACTCTTAAAGCTATAATATTGTAGGTCTTTTTAAAATAATTAAATAATTCTAACTGTATTCAGAACTTACTAATATCTTAGTATTGAAATCATTTTTAAGATTCTAAACTTTTTTTTTTGGGATTTCATGAATTTATTTAGAAATGTAAAACCTTGACATTTTTCTCCAAAAACCATTAACAAACAATTTTTATATATGTGTGTGTGTGTATATATCTATATATATACTCTAAAAAAATATTCTGCATCTAAAACTTTTGATCAAAACTTAAAATTGAATTTCTTGATCAAAATAATATTTTGTAAATTCTAAAACTTTCAATGCTAAATAATAAATAAAACATATATTTTTCATTAAAATTTTCATATTATAAACTCTTAATTTTATCGTAAAAATAATATTTAGAATTTATTAAAATTCTTGTAATTTAAATTGACTTAAAATTTTTCGTAAATTTAATTGACTATCTATAAGTCAATTTAATTAAAATTCTAAACTTAGCATACTCCGCGTTTTATGGGTATAACTTGAATAGTTTATAGTAGAAAATCGTTTATGGGTCCATATTCAATCTATGAATGCTTCTTATACTTTCTTTAATCACATTGTGGATTGAAGTTAATCTATTTGTGATTTTGTATTTGCCTTAAAGGCTTATGCAATGTTTGTGGACTCCATTAGCTTATTATTATTATTATTATTATTATTATTATTATTATTAATTTCACATAGTTATTTGCACTTGTAAAGAACTAACTATGAATGTATAAGATATTGTGAAATCTTGAATTTCTTCCTTTTGACTTATAAAATTCTTGTCATGCCTTGTGATCTAATAAAAAAATCGAGATCAATCTTGCATACATAAACTTTATGCTCACCACTTATGAATTACGATGTTGAGCTGTTAATCATAATGATCTAAATTTCTCTTGCTAAGCTACCATGATATAGGAATTCTGTATAATCATATTAATTTGGAAATTCCTTTTTATCAATTCATCTCATTTTAGTGATTTTCTAATTGACATTTTTATAAAGGCCACTACTTTGACTCGTATATAAAATTATTGAATCATAAAAGCTTAGTTTAGTGTATTGAATAATTATTTTTAATTATCCAAGTATACTATCGTAACATCACATTTGTTACGTTTCATATTGCATAAAGCACACAAAATTGTGTAATTAGAACATTATTTATTACTAAAGTCTGAAAGTCTTATTTTTATTAGGACTTTCTATATACTTGTTAATTGAGAAAATTCATAATCATAAATCGTGATTAAGTCGCGATTTAAACTTGTGAATTTTCTAAGTGTTGTAGTAAATTTCTAATCTTGTAGTAAATTCTTATAATTTTCCCATGGTTCTTACAGAAACTTGAAGTTGTAAGTTCTAAGCTTACACTTTCTTATGAACCTAACGATGTGGTTATGGAAAAATCTTTGATTAATTTTGCTTATTAATTACTAGATTTTTTTGGTCATTACAATTAATATGGAGGCTTGGCTTTGAAGATTGTGGTATCAAAGAGAAAAAGCTAGGATATTATGATAGGCTTCAAAAGGATTGAATCACAATCTCTTATGTTTTCAATGAATTAAAATTATATACCTATTCATGATAAAAAGTTTTTGAGAAAATTTTGTTTGTTAATCGATTTATTTTTCCATTGTGTTTTTAATTAAAATTCCAACAGATGAGTGGTATAATTTGAACTATTATAGGCTATTTGATACCATAGTCTTTTCTCTTTCAAAACATAAAAACAAACTTAGTTTAAACTATAATTTGTAGAATAGCTTAAAATTGCAACAATTTGCATTGAAATGTTTTTATATTAGGTTGATTTGACTCCATCATTAGAAATGAAGATAGTTTAATTAAATAAACTAAGGGAGTTACATGCATAATGCACAAATTCTTAAATTTATACAAAAAAGTCACCTAATGGGTAAAATGTTCAAATTTCAAATATTTTAGGGGCATTGAACATAGGGGTGGCATTTGATGGAGATCAATACAATATCGATCATCCAAACCTATCATACAAAAATCTTTAGAAAGTAACCAACCCAAACAAATGCACTACTCTTCTCCAATCTAATCCAATCTAAAATTTTTGAGAACATACTATTTTCTTTTAACTTACTAAATTCTATCATACAAAAATCTTTAGAAAGCTACCAATCCAAACAAATGCATTACTCCTCTGTAATCTAATCCTATCCAATCCAAAATTTCTAAGAGCTTATTATTTTGTTTTAACTTACTCAAAATAACAATTCCTCATATATTTTGGATAATTTACTCCTCTATAATCCATTCATCATCTAAACAGAAAACCAAAATCATCCAAACATAACAAACAATGGTTGGATCAATTGAGTGATTAGATGTTTTGCCTACCCCAAATTGAAAATTACATTTCACATCTTTTGTCATTATTTTCATAAAAATTCAAGTTATTTCATGATCAACATGTGATTAGCTTGAGCAAATTTTAAAAATTCTATGTTAAATTTATAGTGAGAAACTAAAAACTGTCCAAAATAGTAAATGCAAGAACTCACAGATGAAAAGAGTTGAAAGACAAAATTGTCATAATACTTATAGTTTAGAGACCTTTTATATAAGGTGTAAAATAATAAACAAGGATTAATCATATAACTATACCTCATAGTTTTCATTTGAATTTGAAAAAACTTATTTTAATTTTATCCCTTATAGACTTTTTTTACTTAAAAAACATGAAGATAGGATAAAAATACCCTTGATTAAACCTCAGTTGTTTATGAAATATATGTTTGTTAAAAAAAATTTAAAAAATATATTTTAAAATTTTAAAAGTCATAAAACTTAAGATTTTTTGAAATTTGATGCTTTGTTTTAGGATTTGTTTTTATATTTTTAACATATAAAAATTTATCATATTGTTTTGCCCAATATTTTTATTCATAAGGATAAAATTGAAAATTTTTTTAAAATTTTAAGGATACTTTGTAGTTTCTAAGAATAAAAAGACAAATTAAAATATAGTTAAAAGCAGGAGTTATAATTATGTAATTAACCCTTTATAAATAAACTAATTTAATTTTTTTTCCTTTTATCTCTCTTTATGATTCTCTTTTATTTTACCCGCCTTAGTATGATAAGAAAAACTCTCTCATTTCTTTCATTTTTCTTAAGTATTTCGTTCCTCCTTTTTTTATGAGCTTTTTATGGCAATTGTACAAATGGTCCCTTTCTTATTTAGCACGTGTCATTTGATCCAAACTTTAAACTTGGAGAAAAAGAAAAACCAAAACTCTCGAATTTTGCCTTTCTTTTTTAGTTTTGGTTCCTCTATTAGTTAGATGTTAAATATTTAATAGAAATTTTTTAAAATATCATACTTAAGTTCATAATTTATTATTTTATTTCAGTTTTGGTCTCTTCATTAAAATAGAATATGGGACTAAAGTTAGACATCTTAAAAGTTTTTTGTTAAATATTTAATATCTAACTAATAGAGAAACTCAAATTGAAACAAAATAATAAGTTAGAGACTAACTATAACTTTTTAAATGCCAAAGAACAAAGTAAGATTGAGGGTAAATCATAAAGATTAACCCATAAAATTTGGGACTAAATTGTTCCCTATTAGCCATTATATGCCCCCCTTCTTTATTTTCGATCCTTCTTGCAAACTCAGCCAAACTGTACTTTCCCTTTTCTGTGTTCTTTTGGACTTGAAACTCTCATTTCATTTCCACGAAAGAAAGGAAGAAAGATCATAATTTATGTTTGTCGCCGACTGCAAGGGTGTTCTTATATAATAATCTTTAACCCGGGGGCACTCCGGCTAACAAACTCTTGTTCCTTTTTGTCCTTTGTGCTTGAAGGAATTATTGAATTATTGCAGATAATAATGAAGAATAAATAAAATATAATAAAAACCCTTAAAACTTGAAACTAGGTCCCGCTTTACGCGGCTGATTAACGCACGAAAATGTCCAGGGGCACCCAAAAAAAAAAAGGGACAAATCGGTGAGTAATGATAAATAACAGAATTTAAGAATTAAGTAAAAATGAAAAAGACAAAAGCGCTGGCAAAAGAAACTAGCCGTTGGGACCCTAAATTCAACAATGCTTTTCTGGGTCAGAGAGACATAAAAACATAACGAACAAAAACACAACCAGTCGTTGGAAGCTTTTCGTTTCTGTCTTCTATCTTTCTTTCCTTTAAAGCCCTAGAATTTCGATCCCTAGGCTCTTCTTCTCTGTCACAGGCCTTCAGACTCTTCTAACTTCTCCAGATCTGGTTTTGGTTTTTAAACTTTCAAAGCTTTGTTAGTCGATTCTGGGTTCCTCTGATCTGATCCGATCTGTGTTTTCCGCGACGGAAAGGCCGACAAGTTTCTTTGTCGAGTTTGGCTTCTTCACATTTTCGTGAGTATAAGCTTTTCTTCTCTGTGATGTTCTTTTTAAGTCTCTCGGGAGTTTCAAATTTTTGGATCATTTTTGTTAATGTGTTTTCATTTATCCTGAAGAGTTTTGTGCTTAACATCAGTGGAAAATTTTCAAAATTGAGGAGTAATTCTAATTTCGGAATATTTGAACTTTTTTCTTTCTCTGGATAAGTCTTCTTTCTTTGATTATTAATTTGAAGTTAAAGCTTATGGATCTACTTTTTTAATCCCTTTTCCATTTTTGTGCTTAATGTGTTGCTAAGTTTTCGCGATTTCTGGATTTGAACTGAAAACAAGGAACATACATTAGGATTTAAGAGAAAATGAAGGGAGTTAATATGCAGAACACTGTGCTTCTACAAGGAAATATTTACCTTTTTTTCCAAATTCTATGTGAGACGAGGCACGTTGGAATGAAAAGAAAAAAAAAAAGAGCATCGTGAACGCGTTACAGCTTTCACTGAAGCTATGCATATGTTTGTTAAAATTACTTTCTGAAAATTTTTTTAAGAAAAATCAGTTCTTACATATACATATATATATATATATATATTATACATGTATTTATATAACAGAGCTATTAATGTACTCCCAGCTGTAATTGTGTTGTACGCGACTTCTTTATGTTTCAAATATCCATAATTTTATTCGAACGTTATATATGATTGACTAATTGAGGCTTTTTTTTTTTCTTTTTTTGGCAACTGGTAAAATAATTCTTTAGCCTCTTCTGAGAGAGGTATTTCCAATTGGGTTTCCTTTCTTGTCAGTTTAAACCACATTCAAGAAAGGTCTAAATAACTAGATCAAGATGACGGTCAGAACTCCTGGAACACCTTCCTCAAAGATGGAGAGGACCCCTGTTTCAACCTCAGGTGGGCCCAGAGCCAAGGAAGAGAAGATTGTGGTTACTGTGAGATTAAGGCCCTTAAGCAAGAGGGAACAACTTGCCAAAGACCAAGTTGCATGGGAGTGTATTGATGATAACACCATTGTTTATAAACCAACACCTCAGGAGCGTTTGGTTCAACCAGCCTCGTTTACATTTGGTACACACAAAAATCTATCTTTGTTCTAATTTTCTCGTTTTTAGATAAATTACAAAAATAAATTCTATATTTTTATTTGTGGCACATTTACACAACCTTTATATTTGAAATTTGTTGCAAAATCTGTACCGTGATGGTGAAAATTGTATAATGCATCTATAAGATTTCACACCCACACCCCCCCCCCCCCCCAATTCTTACTAACATTGCAAAAGTTATCATAAATAACAGAGGAATCGATGTTCCAAAACAACAAATTACAATGTTTGTTTTGAGCTGATTAGGTTATTCTTCTTGCAGATAAAGTTTTTGGTCCCACCAGTTTGACTGAAACAGTATACGATGGAGTGAAAAATGTTGCCTTGTCTGCATTAATGGGCATCAATGGTAGTACAGAGCCTTGTAGTATTATATATTCTAGACTCGTTTGCAAAATCTAAGTACTGATTAACAATTACTTTACGTTTCTGTTGTAGCTACAATATTTGCTTATGGACAAACTAGCAGTGGAAAGACATACACAATGAGAGGAATAACTGAGAAAGCTGTTAATGATATCTACACGCACATAATAAATGTAACCTTCCTTTTTAGTTGTGTGTGTGTGTTGTTGTTGTGTATTTTTTTTTTTTTCCTTCAATCAGAAGATTGTAAATTCCAAACTGAGGCTCTGTTCTGGTGTGATTGCACAGACTCCAGAGAGAGACTTCACCATTAAAATTTCTGGACTTGAAATATATAATGAGAATGTTAGGGACCTGTTAAATTCAGATTCTGGTAGAAACCTGAAGCTTCTCGATGATCCAGAGGTAATTGTGGTATTTTTTTTGTATGTCATATGCTAGAAACTGCCAAAACTGGAAGGCTTATGCTTGTTTTGGATACAGAAAGGTACCGTGGTTGAGAAATTGGTAGAAGAAACGGCAAAGGATGACCAACATTTAAGACATTTGATCAGTATTTGTGAGGGTAAGTAGATAAGAATATCCAGTGAAACTTCCCCCTTTTTTTTTGGTGAATCTATTGACATTTGTTTTTGCATTTTTTTAGCACAAAGACAGGTTGGAGAAACTGCTTTAAATGATAACAGCTCACGCTCACACCAGATAATTAGGCTGGTATGTTTGCTATCGTTATTTCTCTTGATGGTCGTTCAAGAACAGTTTTCTTCTGGGAAAACTAACAAGAGCCAAACTAAACAATATATTTGTTTTTTTACACAGACAATCGAGAGCACAGTCCGTGAAAATTCAGGTTGCGTGAGGTCTTTTGTGGCAAGTCTGGTAAGATGAAAACAAGTTTGAATCTTTATGTGCTACAAAAGTTGTGTGAATGATTACTTTCTTTCTTATAATAATTATTCATTTTAATGACCTGCAGAACTTTGTGGATCTAGCTGGAAGTGAAAGGGCTTCTCAGACACATGCGGACAGCGCTAGGCTCAGGGAAGGTTGCCATATTAACCTCAGCCTCATGACTCTCACAACTGTAATTAGAAAGCTGAGGTTAGAATCTGTTGTTTTAAAAAAAAATCTGCTTTACATGGTATACGCTTACGGAAGAATGATGATTGGATTTGTCAACTGTCTCACTGCAATGACCTGCATGCACATCAGCAACATTTATTAACCTCGGTAGTAACTTTGTCACGACTAGAATATTTAGCATATTTAGTATATCCTTAACTTACTTAATTCTAGGTTAAAGGTGAAAAGACTGGTGCGAGTATTAAGTCTCTAAAATTATGTAATTATTCAAACATTTGCTTATGGGGGAGAACTCTGTCCCCAACATTTTCGTACATCCTGATAATGTTAGAAAGGAGCCATTTTCATGCTTCTGTTCACCTTGGTGAATTATTGTGCTGTGCAGTGTGGGAAAAAGAAGTGGGCATATACCCTACAGAGACTCGAAGCTCACTAGGATACTGCAACATTCACTGGGTGGAAATGCACGCACTGCCATCATATGCACCTTGGGTCCAGCACTGAGCCATGTTGAACAATCTCGAAATACTCTCTTGTTTGCCTATCGGGCAAAGGAAGTAACAAATAACGCCCAAGTGAACATGGTATTTTTTTTACAGCCTTACATTTTAGGTTGGATTTTGTACATATTTGGGTGCGGCACCCTTATTTCTCTTAACATATTTTTCTCAGGTTGTCTCAGACAAGCAATTAGTAAAACATCTGCAAAAGGAAGTAGCACGACTGGAAGCAGAGCTGCGGACGCCTGATCCATCAAAGGAAAAAGATTTGAAAATTCAGCAGGTATAATGCTGGACAAGATTTTTCTTCTTTATGGCTTTAATTAGTGCGAGAGTAATTTACTATTATTTGTTTAAACATGTTATGTTATCCTTTGTAGATGGAAATGGAAATTGAAGAACTGAGACGCCAAAGAGATCTTGCTCAATCACAAGTGGATGAGTTGTGCAAGAAAATGCAGGAGGACCAGCAGGTCTTTCTTTCTCTCCCTGTCTAAGTTTCTCACTCTTTCTGTCCCACATATAGATTATGTCAACTGGTCAGCTCATTGTTACACTGTACACACTTCAGGGGTCAAATCCGTTTGAATCACCTCGCCCCTCTGTGAAGAAGTGTCTTTCCTATTCTGACGCATTCTCTACACTCTCTGACACCAAGGGTCTTGGCCGTGTTGACAAAGCTAGAAGTATAATGTTAAGACAGTCAATGAGGCAGTCGTCGGCTGCTCCTTTCACTCTTATGCATGAAATTCGAAAACTTGAACACCTTCAGGAGCAGCTTGGAGAAGAAGCAAATCGAGCTCTGGAAGTATTACAAAAACAGGTTGCTTGTCATAGGCTAGGAAACCAAGATGCAGCAGAAACGATTGCGAAGTTACAGGCAGAAATAAGGGAAATGCGTGCTGTCCGGTCAGCGCCAAAAGAAGTGGAAGTTGGAACCGTGATTGCTACTAACAAGAGTGTCAGTGCTAACCTCAAGGAAGAAATTACCAGACTTCATTCACAGGGCAGCACTATTGCAGATCTTGAAGAGCAGCTAGAAAATGTTCAGAAGTCTATAGACAAATTGGTTATGTCTCTTCCTAGCAACTGTCAACAGTCCAACACCGACCCGTCCCCCAAGAAGGAATCAAAAAAGAAAAAGTTACTTCCTTTGGCTTCAAGTAATGCTGCCAATCGTCAAAATTTCTTAAGATCCCCCTGCTCGCCTCTATCAACTCCTGATCAAGTTTTGGAGACGGGAATTGAAAATAGAGCTCCTGAAAATGATGACAGTGTGTCAATTGATACTGTTCCAGAATCTGAGAAGGAGACTCCTACAAAGAGTGAAGAAGGTGCAGATGTCTCATCAAAAGAAAACACTCCGGTCTTCCGTCGTTGTAGTTCTGTGAATATGAAGAAAATGCAGAAGATGTTCCAAAATGCTGCAGAAGAGAATGTAAGAAGCATACGAGCGTATGTAACGGAATTGAAAGAAAGGGTGGCCAAATTGCAATACCAAAAGCAGCTACTTGTTTGCCAGGTATGGACCAGGAGATGGCCAAAAAAAAAAAATAAAGGATTTTCCACTACCACATTCTTATGTCATTCACTAAATTTATTTTTGGCATGTCTATAGGTGCTGGAGCTAGAAGCGAACGAAGCTGCTGGGTATGACTTAGAGAATCATGAGAGTGCATTTGACACAGTGGAGCCGCAGGTCTCATGGCAAGTCACTTTTAAGGAGCAAAGGCAGCAGATTATTGAGTTATGGGATGTCTGTTTTGTCTCTGTCATTCATAGAACACAGTTTTATTTACTATTTAAAGGAGATCGAGCTGATCAAATCTACATGGAAGTCGAGCTCAGGCGCTTGACATGGTTGCGGCAGCACCTGGCACAGCTTGGGAATGCAAGTCCTGCTCATGCGGGAGATGAGCCTACAATCTCTCTATCGTCAAGGTCCTGTTCTTACCGATCCTGCATTGTTCTTGTGCTGATGTCTTGTGTTTGTTTTTTGAATGACATTCTGTATTTGATATTTTTATTAAATCAGTTCAACATTGTTGAAAAAAGTTTTGCTGTTTGGATTGCAGCATTAGAGCACTGAGACGTGAAAGAGAGTTCCTCGCAAAGAGGTTGACCTCGCGTTTGACCGCGGAGGAGAGAGATGCATTGTACATGAAATGGGATGTTCCTCTTGAAGGAAAGCAGAGGAAGATGCAATTTGTGAACAAACTTTGGACAAATCCCCATGATGCGAGGCATGTACATGAAAGTGCTGAAGTAGTTGCAAAACTTGTTGGGTTCTGCGAAGGTGGAAACATGTCCAGGGAGATGTTTGAGCTTAGTTTTGCTCATCCGTCTGATAAAAGACCGTGGATTGCTGGCTGGAACCAAATTTCTAATCTACTTAACTTGTGATAAGAGAGGTATTTTTGTTGTTGTACTTGTTGTTTTGTTGCTGTTTTGTTGTTTTGTTGATGTAATTATTTTCAATTCTTTTTTTTTTAACATGTAAATGAATTTTGGAGTTTTCCTCCGAAATCGCCCTTTCTCTTTGTAGTGTGGCTGATTGAGCGCACTAGTTTTGTAATTTAATAGCTGAATAAACAAATAAACTATAAAAATTTACTATCCATCTTTCTTTTGGAAGCTGAGCTTAGGTTTGAAATATAAAAATTAACTAATATAGAAAGACTACACACCTCTACATGCCAAAACGACATACCGGTGCTCCTCTCTAAGACTGAAATAAAGCCTGATACAAAACCTTACCAAGTTAATAAAATAATTAATCTTAAGAAAATTTCTCCTGATTTATGTATATGTCTAATAAAACTATCGGTTTACAGCTCCTCTTTTTATATTTTTTTTTTAGGCAGAAAGCATTAAACAAATAGAATGGACTGTTAGTGCTTGTACACATGTTGATGTTTTTGGAAAATGAATTTCAGGAATTCTTAGTTTTCTTTCCATTTGGAGATTAGTTGCCCGAGACTGCAAAATTTTGATATCATTTGCCAACAGGAAAAATGGATTTTTTTGGAACTCAAGCATTTCTCCCTCTTAAGCTATTTGGTGTTATATATTTGGCCACTTGAAAAACAACAAGCTCCTTACTAGTGAACAAACTTATTTGGTACCTTTTCATTTAGGGCTAAGGTTTGAAATGTATGAATTTTCGTACACCGAAAAAAAAAAAAAAATGTATGCATTTTTAGCGGGGGAAAAAAAATCTCTATGGAGTTGAGTTAACAGGATGAAACTATTTGGACGGTGGTTCAATGTTGCAAAAATAGTATCTAGGCTGCATGACCTTATCTCGTAGCAATTCTCACCATTAACACGCCTACTTAAGTAATGACCAGTTGTTAAACACGTTAAAAATGTTTAAAAAAAAGATTTACTACTTTAGTCGTTAAGTGAGTCTAAAAAGGCTAGGGATACCATTTGTAATCCAAGTTTATGTACCAACTCTCAAATTGTCATGTTTTTATTAGTATGTAATTAAAAGATTGTCATATCAATAAGCTATATTTACTAATAAATTAATGAGAACTTAAGAGTCGCGATTAGAGCTGGTGTGCCTAGTCTTTTTTTTTTTTTTTTAACTTTAACATGGTTTTAACCTTTAACTTAATCCTAAAATTAATTTAAATTTAGACTTAGTCAGCCATAGAATTTGATAAATGACCTATTTTTTGGCCATCTTTTTAAATATGGGACAACATTTCAAAAATTAGAAACATGACAGCGCTTTTTGAAAATTAAAGAAATGACATTCTTCACAGCAGCACTTTATTGATTAACTTCATTCATTCGTAAATTGGTTTAGAAGTGTGTTAAATATATACTCTATTTCAGACTTTTTCTCCTATACTAGTTTATTCATTTGACATATATCATATCAATTGTTATAAATAAACTCACTTAATGACAAGCCACTTTATTTTTTAATTTATTTACAAGAGCGTCACCCCATTTCTTTTACCTCCTTTATCTACCTACATGCCCTTGTATATTCTTCACTCAGTATTTACTAAAAGTTGGATAGCTAATTTCGGACCTTATTCCATACTCTTTTTCATATACTATTTTATTATTTTGACATGTGTCATCTCAAATATAATAAACAAATTCACTTAATTATAATTATTTTTTTCAAACTTATTTACAAGAGTGTCGTTCTTTCTTTTTTTCTTTTTAATTTCCCGCTGCCCTTGTAATCATTATTTAGCAAAATGCAACCCTTATTTTGCTTCACTTTTAATTTACCGGTCGTCATTTTCTGTTGGCCCCAAAGTGGAGACCTACTATATTCCAACAGAAAGAAAGGAAAAAATCTAGCGGTCATTATTCTCTGTTGGCTCCAAAATGGGGACTTTATATATTCCCAGAGAAAGAAGATGGAAAATCTAAAAAAGGGAACGAAAGCCTTGCATATTTTAGTGAGATAAAAATTTTCTGTTCCGATTACAGGACAATGGATTTCAGAAAAAAAAAAAATAATAAAGGAAGACGGAGATCCTAAGGTACGTATATTTTGCTCAGTGGATTGAAGTAAGACTAAACATTGCTCTCTTATATATATATATATATAAGAGTGTTCTTCCCTCCCTCTGGGAACGTCCCCGGCTCCTTTCTAGAATGCTTTTCAGGTCAATTGGCTATCAGTTGTATATAATTGTCGACGTGTAGCATTTAAGCAAATTTTTGATGTTTATTATACCTAAGATGGAGTTTGGGAATTGAAGAAATTTCATTATTTTTTTTTTAATTTTCGAGGTATTTAATATTTGGGTTGCTAATAATGATTATGATGCCATAAGAGTGTATAAAAAATAAAACATAGAAGCAGAGAATAGGTAACACCAGAGTAAATTTATCACAAACAAAAAAAATCTCGAAAAAATTAAGGGAATCAATATTTTTGTGCATAAGGACATGATACAAGGGAAATAGATGAATTAATTAACGATGCTTAATGATATATCTGAAGGAAATGCAAAATTAGGAATCTGATTGGAACATAGTCATGATACTTGTATTTTTGACAAGGCGTCTTTGATAATTTAGGTTTACATTAAAGTACTATTAATATTACAAACTTGTTTCAACAAATATAATTTAGTAGCATCTATATTTAAATAAAGTCAGGTAAAATTGTGAAGATTGAAAGTTTGAGATACATTATGTAAAAAACTTATAGTTCAAGGTGCAACAAAATAATTTACTCTTTGGATTTAGTATACATATAGGAGCATTTTAGTAACTTTGCAGCCTTTAAAGCCATTTTGAATTTAAAAAGTTAATATCATTTTAAAGTTTTTATTGTAAAAAAAAAAACTAAAAAAACCTATTAATTATTTTTAAATAATCTCTTTTTTCATATTCATGTAACTGCATTGAGGTAAACTTACAATGTAATGATTCACTAAACTATTCAATCCTATTATTTATGTAATATCATGTCATTAAGTTAAAGTTTATAATTTAAGGATTTTTTTGGTTAGTGTTTTATAAATCCGGAAATACAAGATACGTTTTGAATTGTAGGACATAATGTTAAAAGAATTATAGTTAGGAGAATTTTTTTAATTGATTCTTAATTCAAAGCTAGTAAATTTTTAATAATAATAATCTAACCGTACTGTATTATTAGGAGAGAGTTAGACTTAAAAATTGATGATATTGGAATTTTTAGGGCTTGATTCCAAGCATCTATAGGAATTTTTAGAACATATTCCCATGCACGTTAAGGCTTTGCGGCCTGATGTTCAAAATTTTTAACCAAACAGATAACTAAGGGCCTACAAACTTTGGTGCAGCCCATGTCAAGAAAGTTGAAAAAATCCCGTTTATGAGATTGCTTGCGATTCCAATTTATGAGATGTGAATTATTAAAAGGTTTTTCGTGTTAGGATTTCCCTCTGCCCTATACCAAAACTTCAGAATCGATATGCTAGTTTCTTGTAAAAAAATGATAGCTGAGAAATTCAACAATTATAATTCAAAACCCCAATACGAAATGTCATTTTCCATTGTAATTGATGCCAAAGGCATCCGGTTATTGGCCAACACATTTAAAATCACCGAAAAGCCTCCTGACAAATGCCGTCCCCTTATTGAATACCGTCGGATGAAAACTGAATGGCTGAAATAAAAACAGAGGGGCAGTCCCTCCTTTGGCCACGGAGGGACGGAAGAAAGATCCTCTACATGATATATATGTCGATATACATAATATATATATATATATAAGTATATATACGTATATATATAGGCAATGTCTTATATTCGGCAGCCAATGGGAGACCTGCCTATCGAACTGCTTTTTGGCATAAGGTATGCAGGTGCACGAAACCAGGTGTTATGTCATTGGGAAATTGGGTCAGTGTGCTATTCCCGTTAAATGACATTTGTGAAGCAATGAAGAGAATATCTTACTGGTTGGAAGGTTTTTAGGATAATTTCATAGGCCAGGAAAATAGGTAGATAGGCTTTCAAAAGGGTTTGAAAAAGTGTTGGTCCAACGCAATGATAAGAAAAACACTTGCTTCTTTTCATCTAGATGTAACCATACGGTTGAAGGGATGAAAATGACGATAAAATAAAAAGTAGTAGGAGGATAGTGGGATGAAACCATAAACGATATGGTAAGAAATCTTCTTTGCATGTGTAGATCAACGATGACTCAAACGTAGCATTTGTGCTTAAGGTGATACATTGTAAACGTGTAATCTATAATTACAGCAAATTAGATTATATTAGAAAATTGAGATAATATAGATCGCTGATCACCATCATTAGGTCCTAAACATGCTTTAGAAACAGCTAAGAAAACCATCAATAAACAATTATGGTCAAGAAATATGAATTATAAAATTAAAGGAATGATAAATAAAGCATCGCGTTGATATTAATAGCAGGTCATTTAATTTAAGCTACATCCATTGTGGGAATCTTAATATTATGTTTGAAATTTGATACAAGTTACAATGATTTCTCAACCTAATATAGAGACTAGACTCGGCGTGCTTGAGTTCCTACACAAAGGGTGGCGGACTTGAGCAGCTAAAATTAAAGTGGGACACATGTCACACAATCATTGGCTGTAACACCCCGAAGTTAATTAAATGGTATTAGAGTGTTAAATGGTAAATTAGTGTGCCATAATGAGTATTTTAAACTTAATTTGATTATTTTGTGAAAAAAATTAAGTAACCTTGTGTTATTTTACTCTTTTAATAATTTTTAATTATTTTAAATTGTTTTTAATTGTTAATTTAAATTCCAATGAAACAATTTAATTTAAAAACAGTGTGTAGTTGCACACAGTCTTGTGCAACCACTTTTCTCTCTCTTCCTCTATTTATTTCATTTCTCTCTCTCGTCCTCATTTTTTCTCTCTCGCTCTCTCCCTCCTCTCACTCTCACTCTCTCGGTTCCTCTCTCACTCTCTCAATCTCTCTCTAAAATTTTGAACCAAAAATTGATTTCAAGCTTCGGGTTAGTAGATTGAAGGCTCGGGAACGAGATTCAACAACAAAAACATCGTTTTGAAGCTTCGATTCGAGATTAGTTTATAAGATTCAAAAGTTTTACTATTTTTTAAATTTTCTTGTATTTTGATATTTGAGCTCGTTTGAGCTTAGAAAAGCTTTAATCTAGGTTAGAGTAACTTAGAATAACTAGAATTGAAAATTTGTTTGAACAAAAAGGGATTGAAATCAAGATTTTTCATTTTTTCTCTATTTTCTCTATTTTTGAATTTTTGTGAAAATCTTGCTTAAATTTTGTTTTGATGAGTTAAAAAGTGTTTAACAATATTTATTTATCAATTTTGATCATTATCCATGCTTGAGAACTGAGAAAAATAAGTTAGATTGAAGATTTGGGTTCGAGAGGCCGAGAACCCGTGCATGAAAATTTCTAGAATTTCCCAGATCAGCAGGCCGGATTCATACCATCGGCAGGCCGAACCTGAAAAAGTTCGACCGACCGGACTTGGTCTTTCGGCAGGCCAAACTGTACAGTTCGGCCGGTCAAACCAAGGGGACCGGCAGGCCGATCGAACATAACTCAATTTTGTGATTTTTCACCTGTTTTTACTGTTTTGAACTCTGATTGAAATTTCAACTTTATAAAATGATTTTGTGAACCTAAATGGCACAGTAGGACACCATAAGATGATTTGATCACATAGGATACCTCGGATTAGGTACTAATGAACTAAGTTACTATGCGTTTAGGATTTGTGCGTGGATCCGCGGAGCTAACGTATAGCGGACCGGGATTACGGTGTAGGACACCGACACAGATATCGAGGTAGGACTTCTACCCCTTTTTTGGTAGCCAATTTTAAATGTTTTGGCCTCAAAGTGATTTTTAATAAAATGTTTTTCAATGATTGGTTGACAAAGGATTTCTTGTTATCTGTTTTCCTTAAACAGTAGATTGAGGTGTTTTCATAATGTACCTCATAATAAATGTAAATGATTATGTTTGGTAAATAGACATTTTAATTATAAAAATGATATATGGGCATGACGCCATATCAGAGATCGGGTCGTGTAGTGAACGACCTTGGGGGCAGGTCCTGAAACCTAGCTGTACCACTTCGGTGGTGAATATTATGGTTTGCCTAAAATAATAAAAAGGTACTTTTGATAAACGAAAGTATTTATTTAATTTTATTTTATTTATTAAAAAGTGTTCCATTAAACTATTTATCTGTTTATTTTAAGATATAGTCCTACTGAGCCTTTCGCTCACGTTTTACTTGTTTTAAAATCTTATCCCTAGGTGAATATCAGCTTAGGATTGGAGAAGAGTCCGCTGACCGGACTTACGACCAGTAGAAGATTTGGGTAGGTTGTAGTACAATAAATCAATGCATGTAAGATCTTAACTTATTCTTTTATGTCGGACTGTGGTTATATTGTAATATTGTTAATACTACATGTGTGTGCACAATATGTGGGCCAGTGGGACCCATACTCGTTCCACCCCATATTTAAATATTTTTAATGTTCTTTTTATTTGCTTAATTATTATGATGGTTTATTTTACTACTTTAATTTATTCTATTCGAACGATTTTAAAATTATCTCATTTTTATTTTTAAATCTAATTCTAAAACATAATTTTTAACTAAATCCTTATTTAATTAACCTAATTAATCTACCACGTCACCTCCCGTACTCCGGGGCTTGACATTGGCTTCACATTCTAGCCCATTTCGGCTCTCGTAACAGTTGGGTATGGGAATGTAACTTCCTTTCAACCATTACTAGCTTCGGTCTGACAAATTGAGCACATCAGCCATAATGACCACAGAGTTGGGCGTATTACAACTTGACTAGGACAAGCTGGTTTTGAGGTCTTTATTGACTGAATCGATCAATTCGAGTAATAGGTATCTCCTAATACGATTGGGCTCGATACATAATTGGGGCTGCAAGTACACTTGGCCTAGCAGTTGAACATGTAATTTGGGCTTCTCCAAATCAGTCCCCAACATACATACAGTCTATGGATGGTATGAAGAAGTAAAAGGATTGAAAGATTTGTCATTGTAGGGAAAGTAGTTAGTTGTGCATTGTAGTATCGATTTGAGTATATATCCCTCACTAACAATTGTGTTTTGGTGTGAACTCGCTCTTTTCTCAATCGGGATTGCAACAAATTGACGCAAGGATTTTATTAAGGCACTGAATTAATTTATGTAGATAGGTTATGCTTGTTCTAAAGCTGTGAAAGAGAATTGAGAAAGTAACATTGTCCTTGTAGCTCGGAATTTGTTTATCTTGTGTTATATTGTCACTGGTAGTAATTTAAATTAACTAGAAGTGGTATATAAATTACGTACTAGTCATAGCTTAACATGAGATTGATTCAATTTGCATGCAGTCTGGTGGTCTAAGCCATCTTAAGAATAAAAGCGTTGGTGCTATCAAGAAAATTAAAACGTTATATATATATCCTCAAATGTATATGTGGAAGCTTTGACCTCATTGGAATGGAATATGAGCGTGGCTTATTAGTGCCCATTTAAGATAGTATTAGATTATCTACATAATACAAAAGGGGAAGAAGTGTCTGTTTTCAAATTAATGGTCGGCTTTATGCAAGTAAAAGATTCTAGAGTTTCTTTGGTTGGAAAAATATTTCTATAATTTTTATAAATATTTTGTTTGTCAAAAAACTAATTTTATCTTAATTATTTAGATGTAGATTTAAAAAGCAGTACAAAGAAGGAGCAATATGGTGAAAAAAATACCAAATTTAGAGTCAAAAACACAAACCGGAGTAAAAACTTAACTCAATGTGCCATGTGGTAGCCCACAATTGGACCAGCTCAGAAGCATGCACAACAAGCACATATCGCGACATTTCACCCAACAAAGCCTGCGTTGCAGACCACAAGCCCTAGTAGTCAACAACCCTTCTAGGTCAATCTTCCACGCCAGCCAATCGTAGCCCAACGTGCAACACATTATCTCGGCCAGCATGTGTCAATAGATGTTTTTCTCTGCGCTAGCATGTCTCAGTTGCCCAAAGCCACCTATCAACCGATCTGTGCTTCGTTTTCTTTTATGGAGTTAGCATGTGGGCCTGACAATCTGCCGCTTGTCTGCCATGCAAGTCCACTTAAGTCAAACTTTCTCCATCCGATTGTGCCATGTGCCACACCAAAGGCAACAAGTGAAAGGCTGCCATATGGCCACTCAAATGAAAATTTTGTTAGTCATAGTACCCTAAGAGTAAAATATTCTACTATATTTTTAAAGACATTTTATCAATAAAAAGTTTATTATTATTTATATACCAAATGTTGTCTTCTTTATGTTCGTTTTTATTGAATATATGATAAGCAAACAAAAGTCTAAGATTGTTGGTTTAAATCTTTAAGAATCATGCATATAATGAACAGATTATACGGAAGACATGAATCTCAAAGGTGATGGTCTAAATCATAAGATCCGCAATTAAGAAAATAACCTTAGGCACTTTATTCATGTTAAAATTGTTATATTTTCTACAACTCTAAAGGGAGATGGCTTGTTTTAGTCATCGGAGTGGGACTCTGAAAGTAGAAATACTAGTGCATTGTTATAGGTGACGATGTATTAAATCGGGACATAAAAGTTGAATTGATATGGTTAATAATTCCGTTTGTGCAAATCAATTCACTTTAGACAATCGTATGTGTTGTGTCTTAATCCTGAAATGACTAATAGGCCCGTTATCTTGACTCATGTCTTTTGATATACCAAAAGGTGACATCCTAGCTTAATGATGATATGTACACTAGTACATTGGAGGTATGACTCTTGATTGACATAAACTCATTATTTATAGATATGGAATCCATAGCTCTTTTTGTAGAGCTAATGATATTCTCTTATATGTATTATCTTATAATTGAAAGATTGAAGCACTTAATCATTTGGATACATAGGTGTAACCAAATAGCATACTATCTATAGATAGCGAGTATTCTAATGGTGTGATAATAAAACGTAAGATAAAAATAATCAAGAAGGTAAAATAGAATTTATCCTTAAGTTAATTCTGAATATCCTATGAGGATGTGACATATTGTGATATATCATATATTGTTAGCTTATTGGAGCTTCGTAATTTTATATAGTTCAAGAGTACAGCTCTAAGTTTTTAGTGGAGTAGCGTTAGAATTGATAATTATAAAATATATATCTTGGATATTGTATTTTATAATTATAAGAGCTTTAACTATATCTATTCATCGGGTTCCTTTTGCTAGCTCATAATTAATCCTGTAACAATACGACGTGCTTTTCCTACATATTGGTGACTTATGTTAAATTATTAGATTGCCTAAAATTCAAGTTGATTGGATTTAATAATTTATATTAGTTTATTAATTGAATTAATTTTGTGAATTAATTCATGATAAACATGTTGAATTATTTGGATAATATTTATTTGTATGGGTTTACTTGTATATGACTACTTTAATTAGAGAACTTTTCTACTAGGTTATTTGAGTTAAAATTGAGGCTCTATAAAGTATACTAGGGATAGGAAATACCAATTGGTTGAGAACAGATCTATTAGATCAGCTTGAGGAGTTTGAATTCGATTCAAACTCTAGTATCATGACCATGTGTTCAATTGCGACAATTGGAGTCAGATATTGCTTCACACATTTTTCCTCTAAAACTGAGCCAAACTCGAATTTTGAGGACAAATCTTATAATGATTAACCCCAGGTTTGACTATTATAAATATGGGGTGAGTTTTCTTCGTTATTCAGTTCACTTGAAAAGTAAAGAGTAAGTACTATTTTCTTTGTTATTTAGATCACGTGAAGGCAAAGAGTAAGTACTCTAGTATGAGAAACTTTAAAATTGCCAAAGAGCTATTGTTCAACATCAAGGAACTTATCTCTTGGTTTTCTCTTGTGGTTGGAAAGAGAGTCATGGGAGAAAAAACTGTACTATATACGACCACCTACACTTTGATCATGGGTAGAGAATAGCAAAGAAGAACAATTGGTTGAGGTTCTTTTGAAATGTTCTTCTCTACACTGATTCGAGCCCACTTCGGTATACAAAAGAAGCTAGTAAGATCTATCATTAATAGAAATATTTAGCATGTCAAACTTGTAATTTTAGAAAATACTCTAATTTAAAATTTTTAAAATTTTGTTGCGTACTTATTTTCTAACAATTGGTATTAGAGCTAGGTTTTTATGTTGATTGTACGGGTTTGTGATAATGCTATATACATAAATTATGTGATCTTATTCTCTTCTATGCTTGAATTTAATTTTTTAAAGAGTTAGCAATCTAGGGTTTTTATTTAATTAAATGTTGTCATGAGATTATGTGGTGCATGTTTATTAATTAATTATGATTAATTAAATTTTTATTTAATTATTTATTGATTAATTAATTTGTGCCGATTATGGTTACTTAGAGGTTAAAATGTGTATCTAAGTTTTTCATGTAATTAGATAGCGGTCTATCATCACCATCTAGGACTTATTATTTTAATTTTAAATTTGTAAAATTTTGTAATTAAATAATCATACATAGTGAAGATAGATCTAGAAGATAGAGATGATTGGAGTTCTATTTATGTATTTATAAATTTTTATGTTTTTAAAGTTTTAAAAATAAAATTGAAAAACTGCTTGAAAATTAGTTTTTGAAAAAACACTAGTTCAGCTCAGTTAGCAGGCCGCCTTTAGCTCGACAAGCCGATGGTCCTAGACTGGTAGGCCAAACTTACAGTTCAGCAAGCCAGCAGCATGGTAGAAAATTTTTCAAAAAATGTACGTTTTTGGTGCAATTTTTTATTTTATTTTTTGAGACAATTCTAAGAAATAACAAATTGTATGATGACCAAAAAAAAAAAAAAACCTTTTGATCTATAAGGGATTGAAGAATAAAAGATGGATGCCACATGAAGAAAGATACAACAAGAAGATACAAGATGAATAATCAAAAATATGCTTTGATTGATCTTTTGTAATCTTTTTTTTTTTCTTTAGGATGGAATCATGATATTACTACTATTTATTTTTTTATTATTTTACTTGTGGCTTTGGATGTTGCTTTAATTGTCTGCAGTATAATATGATTTAGCATGTATGTTGCTTTAAGTGCCGCTTATTAAAAATTGTTCATGTCTGTTAACATAAAACTTTTATATTTGAAATATTAAATGGGAGAAGGTTTTCAAAGAGAGTACCTACAGCCTCTATCGTTAGTCCATAGGTAGCACATGGTGGTTCCGACCCTAAAGAAGGGATTTCACCATGTACCAGGTTGGATCTCTAAGAGGATAATTTGCTTTGGCATAGTTTATTGTTAATCACCCCAAGGTGGCGAATATAAACTATAGATAAAATAGTTGAAACAGTAGTTATACACTCAAGATTAATTTTGTTATTAACCTCTCCAAGGAGCTCTATTAATGAAATTAATGGCCAAAGAAATGATTATTAGTATATGCTAGATCAGACAGGCCTTGAACGACATATATTAATCAGAGGGGATTCATGTTCCTAATTGAATTTAACAAGTCTCTCCAAGACAGCTTGTTGGATTCTAAGTTGGGAATAATCATTTTAAGGTTATGATATTTTCAAGGTTTTGACACATAAGCATAATTGTATGTTTACTTGTTCGCATTATCTTACTAATTATTGTGGAATGTTTGCTTATATTTAATGTATGAATCTTTATTGTACATTGAAATGTCTAAAAATACTTTATCTTTGATACTAGAAAATTACATTTTAACTGGTGAGAATTATAATGATTGAAAATGGAACCTAAATATTGTCCTATTCTTTGAGAAATTGAAATTTATGCTAACCACACTGTGTCCTCTTGTGCCTATTGGTGAATCCACTAATGAACAAATCCAAGCATATAGTCGTTGGAAGAAAGTTGATGATTAGGCCCGCTGCTATATTATTGCTTGCATGAATAATGTACTTTAGGCTCAACTTGAGGATTATGAGACTACTCAGCAAATCTTGAATAATCCTAATAACATGTTTAGAGGCCAAGCCTTGACAAAGTGGCAAGAGGCTCCTCAAAAGCTCTTCAACTACAAATAAAGACCGGGGACTCTTATGAAAGACCATATGATGTTGGTTATGGGTTACCTCGCTAAGGCTCAAACCCATGGAGCTGATATTGATGCTGGGTCATAAATGACTATGGTCTTTGAAACTTTATCTAAAGAGTTCATCCCATTTAGAGCTTCATAAAATTTAACCAATGACAAGATGTGACCTTGATTGAGTTGATGAAGCAGCCACAAGAGTTTGAAAATCTAATGAAGGAAGCTCCGGCTGGTGGTGAGGCGAACTTAGCAGTTGTATGTGTGTTTTCTTTGGGTGGCTATGCCATTGTTTAGAGAAGTGTCAAACAAGATTGTACTTTGAATTCAACGATGGAAGTTGAGTAAGTAGTAGCTAGTGATGCTTCGAAAGAAACATGTGGCTCTACAAATTCCTTAGGGATCTTAAGGTAGTTTCTAGTATGAATAAGACGGTATCACTATATTATGATGACACTGTAGCGAAAGCTAATGCTAAAGAACTAAGATTTCACAAGAAGAGTAAGCATATTCATCGAAAGTATCATGTAATAAAGGACTTTGTTGAGGCTGGGCATGTTGTAGTATGCAAGATCGTGTCTGAAGACAATTTAGCTGATCCTTTCATGAAGACACTAACTATGAGAGTCTTCGAGAAGCATGCAAAGGCTATGGGGATGCGAGATATGTCATATTTACTCACAAAGTGCAAGTGGAAGATTGTTAGACATAGTGCCCTAAGGAGTAAAATGTTATAATATTTTTTTTTGAGACATTTTATTAATAAAAAGCTTATTATGATTCATAGATCAAATGTTCTCATCTTTATGTTCATTTTTGTTGAATATATGATAAGCAAACAAAAGTCTGAGATTATAGGTCTACAACTTTAAAAATCGTATATATGATGGACAAATTATGTGGAAGACATGACCTTAAAGGTGATGGTCTAAATCATAAGATCAGCAATTGAAACACCCGTTATTTTAACGGGTATGATTTTGTAAAAATCATATGAATAAAATGTTATTTTAGCATTTTTTATGAAGTCTCTACAGTAAATATTTTAAATCTACCTATCACTCATTTCTACCAACCTTGTCCCGCTGCATTAATGCTTAATTAAGTAACCTCAACTACTTACAGACATATAATTAATTCATTTCAACTATCAGGAGACATTAATATATTTTCTCAACCACCTTTTTAATGCTTCCTTCATCTTCTTCTACAACTTGCCCCATTTGTCCCCTCAATTATGTTGACATTATTTGCTAAAAGTCTCTATGGGAGACATGATAATATTTACTTTTAATGTTCATTTAATTCTATCCTACTCCTCCACTATTTTGGTGCCTATTTATTCAACCATCACCACTCTCTTCTGTAGTTTCTCAATCTCTCCTTTCTCACTTTAATTTCCAACTAAAAACATAAGGCATAAAGCTCTATTTGCAACCACGACAACTATAATTTTCAGCCACGTTTGAAGCCGTTTTGGAGTCAATACAAGCTTGATTTTTAATCCAAACTTTTGGGATTTTCAAAGGAGTTTTCAGGTAGGTTTTTTTTAATTCAAACTTGGTTTTTAGTATGTGTTTTCTCTATCTTTAATGTATAATTTTCGTGTTCAAAGTTCTTGCAAATTTCTAATTATGTTAATATGCATATTTAAACATGTTTTCATCATTATTTGTAAGAAAGACTAGAGATATAGTTTGATAATGATTTTGGTAGAAAACTCATGAGAATATATTTACTATGATTATATAATGCATGCTGTATATTTTAGAATGATTTTGAGATTTTGAACAAGGATAATATGCTTTGAGTTAAAGAAAAACTTAATATTTCATAAACCTTGTATTATCTTTATGAGCAGTAGCTCTTTCTTGAAATTGTCGGTTTAGATGAAAATGAATTTTTTAAATTGGTCTACATATTTTAAAAGTAGACATCCTAAGCTTTCTAACGGACTATCATGAGCCTAAATCAGAGTTATATTTTATTTTCTACGAATTTTTCAATTCTCGGATTGGAAACTAGTAAACCTACTAGTGGCAGTATACCACCCATCTACCTTAAGTAAACCATCATAAGTGATTTATAAATCTTATTAGAGACTGAAATATATAGATTTACACTTAATTCATTTATGGATGTGGTTCCATGTTGTGCTTTAGTTTTAATTGTCCTTATGCACACCTTAGGATCAAGGGTGTGTGGAGCTTACGTTAACTAAATTCAGATTAAAAGATTGTTGAGAAGCTTGAAAGGTAGGGATTCTATTACTCATCTTTTGTGAGGTTTTTATGGAATTTAAATTGATTATTTTACCACAAGATATATGTATCTATGTTGAACTGCTATTATATGAGAATCACATATGGAACTATGACATGAACTCGCCTGGTATTGATTAGCGAGGAACATAATGAATTAACATATGTTGTTATAAGTTGAAAAGCATGGTTAGGAAGATTGACTCTTTAAATGATGATTAAATATTGAGAAAATGGTGAAACGTGAAGAGGGCGGCTGTTACGTCCTTGGGCACGAATACCCTAAAAGGTAAAATAGGGGGAAGGTGATGACGTTTCCTTGGGTCGAAAGTCCCAGAACGCACTGTACAGGAATCGACTTGGTGAGGACTCGGGGCTTGATGTCCCTTCACCGAAATACCCTCAGAATGTTTGGAGGGTGGCCAAGCACGCCCATTTGGGTTTCGATAAGTGAAGTTTTACTTTATTTAATGTGGATACCTAGGAATAATGATGAATTATAATATTTATATGTATGTATAAGTGTGAAACCTGGTAATGGTTAACTATGGTATCCACAAGATATGATCATAATAAACCTCATAATCTGGTATATGATGTAAATTAACTAACCATGCAGTTTTAATGTGGTAATGAATAAACCTTAAGGTGAGTAATGAATTTCCCTACTGGGCATGTTGATGCTCATCCTTATCATATTTACATCTCTCAGGTGGAACTCAGTGCAACTTATTTGACG